>MU225498.1:970459-1002153 GCA_018584345.1 Thuja plicata | reverse complement strand
CCTCTTGGATCAAAATCCCTTTGGTATAATCCCTCTACTCCTCACTCACACCTACAATCGAGTCTCCTTTGAACCCATCAAAATGCTAACAAAAAATCACTTTGACATTAACTTTTTGTGGGATCAAATAAATCCATTTGAAAAACCCAAATACAGGATGATAGTACAACAAGAAATCTTTCCAATGATTATATATATATATAGAGAGAGAGAGAGACAGAGAGAGAGTTTATTAAGACTTTTCTTTTTAAGTTTTACTAAACATAGGTTGTCTGACCATTTAGCGACTTCTCTGTTCGACGCTTCTGGAAAAATAGTAAATTAGGGGAAAAAATTATGAAAATTATCTAGGAAATAGGTATTTATGTTACCTTTCTATGATAGAAAGAATAAATGAATTTTGATATATAAAGATAGAGTTAGAGCGATCCAAGTGAACCTATGTCCAAATTATAATTAATGTCACTTCAAAACTCAATAAACTATTAAATATTAAACCAAATTGAATGAAATCAAATGGATTCTCTAGATATTTGTGTTACAAACCTAAATTCAAAATAATTACGTTCTTATCAATTTTATAAAAAAAAGTTATGTTGATCAAAGTGAGTGTCACTCCTGAAAAATCCTGATTTTTCAAAAAAATAATTTTTGAAGGAGAAGGAAAAATGGATTCAAATAAATTCCAATTTTTTTAAAAAATATATATTTATAAACTAGAAACAAAATGCTAAAAGTCACGAGTTTACATCATCTTCAAATTCTTAATGGTTTTATGATAATAGATGTCCGAAAGCGAAGTTTTTTTTAGAATGTTCATTTCAGTGTCAAAGTTGGCCAAAAAGTGGGACACAGTTTTGTGGGATCACCCATCATTCTCTTTGTGATTCTCTATGACGAGTAGTTGAGTATGACCAAAAAACATGGGGACTACATATGAGGGAACTTGCCTATGTTTAGTCAGCTAGCTCCTCCACCCCTAGGAGTAGAACAAAAAAGTTGTCAAGGGGGTTGGGTTCATATTCCACATAGTAGTAGAGTCATAGTAATTTCAAGATAGGGGACCAAAAGAGTGATATTATCAATCACTATGGTCACATCTAGCAGAATTGTTACACTCATGGTGGCAACCTCTTGGAGAGGCATAGCCAATAACACATTGGCTACAATGTAGAGGCCACCCTAATGGTCTAGTAACTCCAAAAGAAGAAGAACTTCTAGTACAACTTTACAAGCTTGCACCTAGTTTCACATAAGAATATTAGAACAAATGGTATCCTTAATGTATAAGGAAAATTGAGTATCAACAATACACTAAGTAAAATGCCTCACACATTTGTGTATTGACATTTATATTTTGAGATTTGGTCCATATTGTGATACTTGTATATGATTATTCAGGATTATTCATACCGCCACTCTATTTTTATTAGCATCTATTTTGTGTACTTTACGAGACATGTATAGTATTACTATAGTTTGCTTATTATGGTTATGTTATTTCAGTTGATTGTGCACATGTATGATCATGCAACTGCTTTCATATTTATGATGTTTGATCATATTTGGGGAAATTGTATGTGCTTCAACTATCATATATACACAGCTACAGTTGGCGTACATTGAGTTGGCATACATATATCTTTCAAATATTAATTTCTAGAGTTCTATTTTTTTATGATTTTTTGCTATTTTCATGGAGTTCTAGGATTTTTGTTGGTTTTGATGAAAATGTAAAACTAAGAAGCATAAATTTTGGCAAATAAAAAGGTGGAAGTAAATGTGTATCTTGTAAATTGTGCATTTGGACCAATTTGGATCGTGCCACATGTGGTTATTGACAATTGAGAAAATTGTGATGGGAAAATTTTTAAAAATGAGAAATTTTGCATTGTTTGACTTTTATTCCACACTCATTGGAGAATGTGATAAGCTTAGGATTTAGGTACTAGAGTGGGTCAATGGAGTGGCTCCCAATGTATTCCTAACCTAAAGTGGCTTGTAGGCTTGATATGTGTAGGAAGTCATTTAATCAAATGGAAATTAAAAAAATATGTAATAAATTAAGTAAGATAATGGATTCCCCTTGCATACCTTGAGCACTCATAAAGTATAAGGATGATGACTTGGGAAGACATGCATGCCCGTGAAGCACTAGACTTGTATGATCATGTATTTACATTTGTATTCAAGAGGATACTAGGTTCTATGTGATGTCATCCCTTCATACACATGTGATGACACTTTTTAACTAGCATTCTAGTATCTAGGTCTAATAAGCAATTGTTCCTTTTATTAACCAATGTGATCATTTGTGACACTAGTGGTAACAATTGTGACATTACGAAGGGATGATGCTATTTAAAAGGGGCAATATTGTCCACATGTGTGGCACCTTAAAGAGTGCCATAATAAATATGTAACCAAAGGCTAAATGTTCCTACTTTAGAAAGTAATATGATATGTACATATATAGAGCCAAAAAAATCCTAGAAAAACCCAAAATTGTATTTAAAGCAAGGACCAAATACACAAATTAAAGGGTTGGAGACTTGGATAGATTGACAGTGGTAGGCATGAGGTCACAAGGTCCAGTCACATAAGCTCACCTAGCACACTATAGTTTATAAAGTGGACTACCTAATTCTTATAGTTTGAAAAAAAAAATCACAAAGTAATGTAAATGAATATTATTAAATAACAAACAAATGATAAAACCTTAATGATAAGTTTAAATAGGAATATAATGAGTAAAGGAGTTGGACCATGAACCATATATAATATAAAAATGTCTCTATTATAATTATGTTTGTTTGTTTTTTTGGTTTTTTTAGCTTGATAATGGGACTCAAGCATACTCAAACCCAAGACCTCCTAGATAGGAGACTCGCAGCTTACCACTGCACTGCTGAGTCATTCCTCTATTATCAATATTATTATACTTAGAATCATTTTATATGAGAGACAACTTCAAAATTAAATAAATAATATTCTTAATTTTCAAATTACAACATTACAATATATATATATATATATATATATAAACCATTAAAAGACTCTTATTTAGCATAAGCAGAAAAGGTATTGCTCTTCTAAATAGAAACGAAATTATTTTAATTATGTTCATGAACAGTTTATTAAACCACTAATTACACTCTCTTCTGTGTGGTTTTAATGTTAAATTTCATTTGTCGCGCCCTCGACTCGTTGATTTCCTCCAAATATCTACTATTCCTTGTTTTAGGGTATTTAAACATTTTAAAACTTTCTTAAAAAAGAATGGTAATAGAGCACGCCTTTACAATCTCTATGCTTTGAAAAACAGCATCGTACGGTTTGGCATTTGACCCGTTTAATGTGTTAAAGAGTGAAAAGCTGGTATGTGGGCCAACCATGTTCTGATTTAGTTTGCATTCAAAGGAACTTTTATCATGGAAATGGATTGTCAATTGAGATGTTATTGGTAGAGCAATGTTTATAATTATGTATTTTTTAATGAATTTCCACCTTTCATATTTGGAAATATGTTGCAGTTTAAGGTTAAGGTTTTGTTCTAAGCTGTGACTAATTCGTTCTTAGGTAAGGAACGATTCAGTAAAGAGTGGAATAGGGCAACTCTTAAAAGCAACATTCTAAAGTTTATAAGTAATTTCTATTATGTAATTGAATGAAATTCTGATTAAGTAGTTTATATTATGTAATTGAGGAGATGATCTACAAGACTGGGGAACTTCGGTATCTTAAACCAATGACACCAATGATGAGGAGATGATATAGAAGACAGTATCTTACACCAATGACAGCTTTATCTAAGGATGATGGAACTAATCAAATTTCTCGAGAGGAAGCTAGTTGATTGCACGTGGGTTTGTAGAAAAGAATTGGGTTTGTAGAAAAGAATTTAGAAGTAGTAAAAAATTGAATTTAAAAAACATATAAACAGAATGAATACTTGAATATTAAATAATAAATATATAGAGAAGTGTAAAGATATAAAGAAAATCACACTAATATAAAATTGTGCCTCTAGTCAAGATATATTATTACATTTAAGGCAATCTACGAAAACAGCCTGCGATGAGAAGGTTCAATGAGAAACCTTTAACAATTGTATGACCATTACATTTAAAACAATTAAAGCAACAACGTATTTTCCAGAAGATACTTTTCTTTATAGAAAGAAGAAAAGATGATCCTCCTAGTAGAGAAGAGTATGGACCAAATATTGAGAGCCCAGTATCCTCAATGTCACTTTACTGCCTGTTAAATTTTGTCTGGATGTTTGCGCGTATTCACACACGAAATGGATCGAAAAAAACTTAAAACCATTTCAAAACTTAAAAAGAGGCGAGGAGTTGTGCAAGAAAAAGGAAAACAAATTTACAGAGTCTATGCTTTTGAATTAAGCCACGTTTCATGAAGCGTTACTGGACTACAAATCCACAAATCTCTGTCTCGCCAATCCATGCACAAACCGCCATTGTTCTCTGCCAAAATCTCCCAAACACCTGTGCTGAAATCAAACAAGCAAACACGCCTTGTGCTCAGGTATCTCGATTTACTGAACACATAAACCAAATCCCCCGCTCCCCTGCATTCGATATACTCTGCATATGATATATATTCCCCTTCTTCCTCTTCCTCCCCTGTTATCAATTTCAACATTTCCCAAGGCATTCGTAATTCCGTGCCCTCTTTACACTCCATCTTATTCTCCTCCACAATACACATCCTAAAACTTATTTCTCCATTCTTTATCATCAATCCCGCTACAATCAATCCAAAATTGCAGGCTAAACTGAAGTATTTAACAAATTGACAAGAAGAAGAAGACGCCAACGGTTTCACATTCATTACCTTTCCCCAGCGCTTGCTCTGCAACTCAAAACAACAGCAATCTCCCTTAAATTTTTCTATTACATAAATTTTGCCATTAAAGACAGCCGAAGAAAGCCACATGGACGAAGCGCTGTGCCTGAATTCCTCAGGCAATGGATCGCACATCTCCCATTCCCCTGATTTCAGATCAAGCATCTCCACGCTCAATTCATCTTCTTCCAATTCATGAATCCCCCCTATTACAGCTACTTTCCCCCGATCGTGGCAAACGAGCGGATTCTGTCGCCAAACCCTAATAGCCGCAGCGCTCTGTTCCCATTTTCGCGGATTCAAGAAACTTTTCGTGAACTTTAACCTCCCTCCCGCTACAGAAAACAGAATGCCGTTGCCTTCCATAAAGATCGTGTATTGTTCATCAGAATCAAGGCTGAATGGCGGCAGACGGATCCATCTGCGGGCCAGGGGATCGAACCCTGAACCTCGTCTTTTGTTGGCGCCCAAAATAAAAAGCCAGGGTTTGCATTTGTGAAGGGAATTGGAGAGCGCTCTTCTATTTGCACTGGATGCGATTAAGGAACGCCATTGCTTGCAGACGAGAGAAGCTTTGGGAAGATCTGAGATAGAAAGGGAAGACAATATTATTTCTATTACATCATCTGGCAATGGCTGTGAGATCGATCCTTCGTCATTCGCCATTGTTTTTTGTTTTGGATTATTTCCTCAGCACAGAGGACGGTTAAGTAAAGGCCAGTTATGACAGGTGGCGTGACGTTAAAGACGCGTGTCTGACAGAACGAGTTGGAGCTGAGTCATCAATAACCTAAAGTTGGAGGAATAAAATGCGACATTTCACCTCTTTAACGTGAAACGAATCAATAAAAACTTACAAGGAAAGGTGTATGAAAGCGAAACATTATCCAACAGTCTGATCTTTAATGCGTGTAAAGCATTTGAGGAGTGGAGCGTCGGTTCCTTTTAAGGCTTCTATTTTATTTTTTTAAGGGTTTTTCTAATATCAATTCAAACTTTTCTTTTGGATGCTGGAATATGCTTGGAATTGGCATTATCTAATTCTCAATTTTGTTTCTTCCATGTTTGTGCTCATCCAAAAAAATTGGAATTGGAATTTTGAAATTCCAATTTTGCTCCAAAATGGACATATGCATCTTCCTCCCAAATACGTGGAATTCCAATTCCAATTCCAATTTTTATAAAACCAAATTTAATATGTCGGCGTGTCCGTGACTTCTCCAAACCAAGTTCAATAGTCTCGCCGGATTTGTGGGCACAGGGAAACATTTTCATTTGGCAACACAGTTTGCAAGATCATCGACAGTCAATCTCGCGTGAACATCTGAAGGTTTGGAGGATCATCGAGGGTTTGCAGGATCAGTCCACCACGGTTTGTGCGATCTGAGTTGAGCAGTCCTATTTTCCTGAAATATTTTCTACCGCTCAAGTATGAACTCCTAATCTCTGTGCTAAACATATGTATACGTTTGAGTAATTCATGGTTATTGTTGCAAAGTTGTTTGTGTGTTTTTTATTGTTGCTATTGAAGCGATGTTCTAGTGGTTTGTGTATATAGGAACATAGAATTGCTACAAGAGCATGAAAACTTGGGGTTTTTCGTATTCATGTGATTTATTGATTTGTTTTCTTAGTTAGCTTCAATATCAAATGAAAAACGGATATGACTATCATAAAATAGATGAAAATGACCTGATCCAACATCGACCTGAGATTAATATTCAAATGTTAAAGTTGTAAATTTGGGGTTTTTCATCTGATATTGAAGTTCTCTTGGTAGCTCTCTACGGACACCATTTCCTCAAAATTAGTTTAGTCAAGAGCTTTTGCATCCCACGTAAACTTGGGACATGCTTGCAACCTACTTGGGCTGATATTCTTTTGCATGGCTTTGAGAAATTAATTCCCTGTCACATTTTTGTCGTATATTTCTAGAGTATTTTACCTTTGATGTACCCTTTTTACTGTTTTGAAAAAAATTATCTTTGTTCCCTGGCTTTACAATATGCAGCTTAAAAATGTCAAATTATTTGCTTACCAACTTGAAAACACAGGTATCTCTTTCCTCTAGCTTATTAGCACGAACACTATGTCTCCAGTTCCCACTAAACCCATGATGTCTGTTATAATTTATAAATTGTGTAGCATACAATTTGCCAATGTTAACATGATCTGATAGAAATACATTTGTGTGTTTATTTGGGAACCAGTGTAGAGCAATTATTTTTGAAAGGCACTGTAAATGGGAAAACACCAGACATGAATGTTCATACCAAGAAACTTGTAAGAGTTGGAAAGCCTTGATATGTATAATGAGATATATGAATAACGCATATGCCTCAACTATAAATCCCAAAGTTAAATGTCGATGCAAACACAAGAAGCACCCTTTAGAACTCGAGTAACTGATGATGCACTCCTCTACTTCTCTATGTTGTTTTCAATTGTTAACCTACGATGGAATATGTTTGCAACAAGAAACATGTTTTAAACATATTGTCTTGGCTAACACTTTATTGTTTATGAGCAATTTAAAGAGAGAAAAATGGTGCTTATAAAGCAATAAGAACAATTGCATTGCATTGTTCCTAAGCATGCAAATGAAAGCAATTCTATAGATTCTTAAAATGAAATCTTTATTCTTTAATACATGGCCATCTGTAAAACTCCAGTACAAATAATAATAAGAAACATCTTCCATAGAAGCATTTGATGTATTATCTTTTCGTATGTGGCTTTTGTTATTTACGTGGTTGTTTGACATTGAAATATAGCAATAATATTTCAGTGTGGTCCATTGTATATACACACCATATTAATAAGAGAACAATGATTCATATTGTTCTCATATATTATTGAGAATAAAAATCTCATAATTTGTTAGAAAATGTGATCATGTCTTTCATGACCTTCCTTTGCCAAAAGATTGACCAATTTTAGAAACATATAATATATACCAAATCATTATTTGAATTAGGTGTCCTCTTCAAGGGCCATAAGCTGAAGCTTGAATGTAATCTATGTTCTTGGGAAAAATAACAATATTTTGAAATCTCCACCATTGATATTCTCACAACTACAACAAGTTTTCTGAAATTTCAAAACCTAAAGTCTATGCCATCAAATCATAACACACATGCATTAAGGTTAATTTGATGCGTTAAGATACCATTCAAAACCCTGTTAGGGTCCCATTTCTCTCAGTTCATAAGATTGATTTGGGTTCGTCACATAATGTGCATAAACTAACTACAACTTTCACATTTCAATATTAATCTCAGCTCCATGTTGGCTAAATTTAATTGAATTAAAGAAACAATGAGGCAAACCATAATTTTGTATTTCAAAATTGCACAAATATACTTGAATATTTAAGAAAGTAGAACTGTTTGGCTCATTGTTACAACAAAGAGACACATATTCATTTTTCCTCTAATTAATTGGGAGGAAGCTATAATTGGGGAGCCAAAATCTTAGCACTTCTACTTGGCAGTGGTATGATGAAAAAAGGTTTGTTAACCTATTCATTCCCTAGGTTCTTCCAAGTAATACTCACCTTGTGAGACGTAGTTCATCATATGGAACTCCCATCATGTTGGAAGGATTTTGTGGTGGAGGGGTGTATTGATATGTGTTGTGAAGTGGAACAACATACATATCATACTAATAATTGTTATTGAATGGGGGAGGGTGATAAGTATTCCTCTCAGTCTAACCATTGTGTTGATAATTATGGTTCCTTGGTGGTCTATAATCATTTCTTCCATGATGATTCATTCCCCTATTTCCACTATGTTCATTTTATTCAGGCTGATGTTCAAGACTTCCATTCTGATTATTGTCTTGTGCATTTGGTCTCCCAAATTTATCATGGTAGCTTGATCAACAAAGATCTGATAATTATGGGATAGTTTAACCTCATCACTGTTTACTTTCTGCATATATAATAGAAAGTCCTAAACTTCCCCATCATCTTGCATTTCCTCTATTTGTTACCCTCGTGAGCCCCTTGTTGTTGTTGCCCTTATTTGATGGAGAATAATATACTTCTTTTTATACTCACATATACTCGTAAACCTATATTTAAGGCATATTTATGAGTATATATCAGTAGAAAAAGAAGTATATTGAATTTGGTTTTATAAAAATGATTGAAAATGAATTATATCAGCAAGCTACCTACGTCTATAATATCAACTAATAACATACCAATCACAAAACAACATAGGATAGGAACGTGGACTTGGCTTTGTTTGATCAACATTGTTAGATGTTTATGCTTAAACTTTCTTTCTTGCATACTTATATTTCTCATTGTATTGGCCAGCTAGTTCTTTCATTATAGTTGGGTATTTTCTTTTATGGATTTGCATTATGTTCCTCTCCTATGTTGTTTGGTGACTGGTATGCTAGTATGTTTAGGTAATTGATGGATCTTATCGACGATATAAAAGTTCAAGGAGAGATTGTCAAGAGGACCAAAGACATTCCTCTTGTTGCAGTTGTTCTTGCCACCCTTGCCACAACCATAGCAGTGTATGCAAAAGAAGGTAGTAGCAAAATGCATAAGCGCAAAAGAGATGTAATTCCTTTTTATAAGCATATTATCAACTCCAATGAGACAGATTGCTCTGACCAAATATGCATGAGTAGACGAGCCTTCTTTCATCTAGCCAATATTTTAAGGCAAAAAGGAAGCATTAGAGATACAAAAACCTCACGTTAGAAGAACGATTAGTCATCTTCCTCCATACCATTGGACATAATTTGAGGAATTGTAATTTTGTCCATAACTTTGGGCACTCAGGAGAGACGGTAAGCTGATACTTCTATAAGGTCTTGAGGGTTATCTTAGCACTCCATACGGATTATTTTATACCCCTTGTTCCAAACACTCCTCCAAAAATTAGTGGGAAGAACCGTTTTGATCTATACTTCAAGGTATATCTCCTAGTGGTTCAAATTTGTTTTCTCGAGTTGTAATCCTATAACCGTGTGTTCATTAGATTATGAATTTTTTTACTACAGGATTGTGTGGGAGAAATTGATGGATCCCATATACAAGTCACTGTCGATGTCAACATAAAAGCTAAATATCGTGATAGAAAAGACAACTTGTCGCAAAATGTTATGGGAGTGTGTTCATTTTATTATAAGTTTCAATACATCCTTGTTGGTTGGGAAGGGTCTGCTACAGATAGCTGTGTTCTAGCTTCGGCTCTCTTGAGATCGGATCCATTGGTAATTCCCCCAGGTATGTAAAATATGATTATATAGTGAAGCAAACGAAAAATAACACAATATTATAATAATATACTTTATTTTATGTAGGAAAATATTATTTTGTCGATGTTGGATATCCAAACGTACCAGGATTTCTCGTGCATTATTGGTGTACACATTACCACCTAAAGGATTTTTCAAGAGAAAACCCAATAAACACACCACAAGAGTTGTTTAACCATTGATATTCCTCGCTCAGGAATGCAATAGAGTGTACATTTGGGATTTTGAAAACAATGTTTTCCTATCCTAAAACATGTGACGTCTTATCAAATCATGACACAAACAAAGATTGTTTTGGCATGTTTCATACTACACAACTTCATTACTAAAGTGGATGGCTTTCCATCCAAAGTAGAAATTGAAGAGGAAGATGGCCGTAATCGGATAGATGTCCCAATGCTTGAGACATATGGATTGAGCCAATGTGAAAGAGATGATTGGGGTAAATTTTGAGATGAAATAGAAAGAAGGATGTGGGAAGACTACAGATCTCGATCTTAGCTGTAGTTGCATTCAGACTCCAACTTCTATAAAATCTCTTGTAAAATGTTTGAATAACTACTATGACAATGTTTAAACTTTAACGTTAGATGAATGTGTTTTCACAAACTGATATAAGGAAAAAAAATTGATGAGTTCATTTTATATTAGTGATGTTATCATATATTTAGTGTTGTTATGTTATATTTAGTGTTGGTAGTGTTGTAATGACATATTTAGTGTTGTCATGATATATTTAGTGTTGTTATGATATGTTTAGTGTTGTTATGACATATTTAGTGTTGTAGCGACATATTTAGTGTTGTCATGATATATTCAGTGTTGTTATGATATATTAAGTGTTGTTACGATATATGTAGTGTTGTCATATTATTTGGATATGTTAGTTTTGCATTTCAAATAATGATGTCAATGCATCCTTGTGCTTTTTGTTGGATATGTTACAATTGCTCAAATTCTTTAGAATGGATACCATTTGCATTTCATATAATGATGTTAATACATCTCTATGCTTTCCGTTGGATATGTTACAATTTACATCATTAATAGCTGGTGTATGTGATTCAGGTATGTCATACACAGTCTATTGAAGAACATAGATGTTGACGTTCAAGTCAGTCATCCAACTTCTTCTTCTTGCAAGAAGGTTTTGTGGACCAAAGAAATGGAACACAAGTTTCTAGACTTGCTCCACGAGCAAGTGCAGCTTGGAAAAAAGGTGAAAGGGGTTTCAAAAAGAAGCTTGGACCGCCATTGAAAGGAGGTTCAATGTGGAGTTGAAAATGAATCTATCCAAGGATAACTTTAAGAACAAGCTAAAAACGTGGAAGTGAGGTTATAGAATAATGAAAGACTTGAATAAATCTAAATCATAACAAAATCTAATTTTTATGTGTACATTTGATTCATGAAGTGATAGAAAGAGGCCAAAATAATGCATCGAGCAGATGGAAAAGATAGTGCCTACCCTTGCAAGTGGTAACTAGGCAAGGGGATGCTCTGGCATTGCATGTACAGGCCCAAAAAAGTGGTTTGACATTAAATTTCCTATCCTCAGCACATCACAGTCACTGGTAAAAAATCATATCAAGGACGAAAACACATAGTGTTTTCAGTCAAAAACATACAACATTTTTGTTAGAGTTAAAAAGATATTTTCACTTATTAATTAAATCAATATTGATTTAATTATTAAGTCACCTTTCACTTATTAATTAAATCATTATTGATTTAATTATAAAGTCACTTTTTATCTCTATTTCACTTAAGCTAAACTTTAGGCATGCAATAATTGATTCTTTTATTAATTATTCATGCAACCTAGGTTTCTCCACCCTTCTTAGGGTTTTTATCTCCTTTATTAGGATTGATCACTTTGTAATTATTGAATCTCTCTTAGAAATTCCCTCAATTCCTTCTCTGAATGATATTTCATATTTCTTGGACATTCTGAGTTGTGTCTCCATTCTTTGCTTTGTGATAGATTATTTTGCTGCAGGTGATCTTGGCTTATGAATTTGATGAATTCTAACAATTTTCTCATTGAAGAGACATAAAAAGTGTCACCCGGATAAGAGAAAGATAGAAAGAAATATATCAGAAAAACATTAAAAAATGTCCCCTCGACAACCACTTGTCTTCCCAACCAAGGAAGTGGGTACCGCATCATTTGGAAAGTCCAACACAGAGAGAGAAGAAAGATCTCTCCTCACTAACTTTCATCTATTTTTCGGAGAGAGCCAAACATAACTCCCACCAACCTGCATTTCTCTTGCCGACGCAGAAAATAAACAATATTTTCTGCTATCATCCATCAAAGAGACACTGGAAGGAGTCCACCCAAAAAAAGCCTATCTTGCCAAAACTAAATGTTCATCAAGGAGACCAAGAAGATATATCCAAGCAATGACTACCTTGAATCTTATTGGAGAGACATAAAAATAACTCTTCCCGACTAAGGATAATCTCATTGATGAGAAACATAAGTGTCCTATTATAATTGACTTAGTGTAGAAAAAATATAGTTTTATCAAAAGAGTACTGAAAACATAGAACATTTTCCAAGCTTGTGTCAAAAACATACTTCGTTAAGCCCATAAAAAGTGTCTTAGATCGTTTATCTATGATGGGCTAATGGTGGAAAAAATAGCCAACATTTTTTGCAACTCAGAGGAGATTATTTATCTCTAAACATATGAATAGTGGAATTTAAGGAATCCACGGACATGGAGTCACCAGTTTAAAAAACAAAACACATTTTTCACAAATGCGGGAAACACACCAAACTTTCCATGCCTGTAATAACATGAAAAATACAAAAATTCTGCAACCTGAGAAAAAAATCAAAACTTGTCATTTCCAGGAGGAAACAACCTGTGCTTGTGCACTTCTTGGAAAATGTAAAAAATCTAACTAACTATGTACAAGGAATTACATGAAAATTTTAAACAAAGCCATTAACTGGCTTGTTTTTGTAGCTGCCCTTTCTTACGTCTTTGGTTTGGTCCATGCATATGGGAAACCAGCTAGAGAAGAAACCATGACAAGCACTTCACGACTTTTTGGAATTCCTTCCCAATGTTGAGAACAAAAAAGTCCTACTACATTGAAACACTCTCACTTTGAGAAATAAAAACTTGCTCCTCTTTGTGATACTCACCCTCATGTTTAGAAGAAAGCATGACCAGGGATAGCTTGTAGATTTATTGTAGATCTAGATGTATTATAGGGAATGCTTGTGATGGTACTAGGTCTAAGAAATTAGCCTCGACCTTAATGTTGTGCTTTGCAACCTCAGTATCCTATTGGATTGGAAATGGCTCCTCTTCCTTTTGTGGAAAGATAATCTCCACCTCTTCATTATGTTGGTCATGAGACACCTCCATGGGAGATGCTGGTATGGTGTGGATATATGCTCATTTCTATTGCAACTCGTGATATTTTGATGAAGGAGAATATGGCTTGATGCCTATGGATGAGAAAAACATTTCTATCTCATCCCAAAAACTTTCTTCTTCATCAGATTCCTCTTTCTCTACTCCAATGATATGCATAGGTTGAGGGGAAACCTCATTCATATCAACACATTCTTCCTCAAGGATAGAGCTATCCTTAGGATCCTCTTTCTCATCCTCCATATCATAGAGGACCTCTTACTGCAGCAACTAATTTTGTCCTTCTTCTTGCAATAGGCCCTCTAATTCTTGCAAAGGCTCATTAACCAAGATTGATCTTAAATATCAGAAATGATCAGAAAAATTGGAAATCATGAGAGATAAAAAATGATCTTATACATACCAACACTAGGACTTGAACTAGTATATTTTGCATTTATATTTATCATGGTGTTTAATGAAATACCCACAAAGGCTGATGTCACCAAGAAAAATACCCAAATTCTTAGTGAATGAAGTTTTATTGGTCCACCAGGGAATGTTCTTAAAATTGACCAAAACTTAGCCCACTAGGCATTGCCAAAAATTGTTATCATAAAAATTCACACCCATGCTTAGGGTATAACCCCCAAGAAACCTTGTGAAACATTGAATAGGCCTTCAAGTGTGGGACTTACACATGTGAGGCTGAATCTCCAGAGAAGGATGACTTCCTTCCAATGAGGGTGCACCTAAACTAACACCTTTGAGGAAAAAGAGAGAGGGAGAATGCAGAAAGGGAAATGGGGTGATCTGCACCAAATTTATGTGGTTTCTCCCTTTCTGTAGCTGCATGTAACGTAAATAAAACAACCAACTTACATAGTTCTGACTCTAATCTACCCTCCTAGGACTCATATGCAGGTTACAACTTAACGGGTGCTCCAACGAAGATGCATTCACAAGAAAGCAACTATGAAGAATATTTACACAATAGATAAACTAGAAGGACATAAAAGAAGCATTCAACATAAGGCATGAAACATGCACATATAACTGAATGGGAGAAAGGGTAAAAAATTGAGAATTTTATTAATGCAATAAAAAAGGAAATTACAAATGCAAGGCATGGCCACTACAAGAGATCTAGATAGAACTTAGAAAATATATACAAAGTTGCCTTTTAAAGAGATTAGGCATAGCTCTAGTTGTAGAAGTTGGGTTCAAACTCCAAACTAACTGGAGTCAAGTTGCATAATAGAAAGTAGGATAAATCATAAAAATATCTCATTTTGTGTGTACATTTATTTCATGAAGTGACAGAAAGAGGCCAAAATAATGCATACAATAGATGTAAAAGATAGTCCCTACCCCTGCAAGTGGTAACTAGGCAAGTGGATGCATTGGTGTTGAAGGAATTATATTTTTCCATTAGTGTACACAAAGAAAAACATGATCTACACCATTGGTTTACACTACACTGACAATAGGGCACAACACTACCCGACGCCAAGGTTACATAATACTGCCAAGTTCAAAGCATCCCGACAAACACTATTCAGTGTTACCCGATGGCAAAAAGGTTAAAATAACCTGACGAGTAACAACAATGCAACCCGACAGATGAAGGGAACCCGATGATCAGTTCAACAAAGGAACACCGACAGACTTTTAGTTCAACCTGACGACCAAGAACCAACAGTCAGTTACATCCCACAAAAAGTGGATCTGACTTTCCACGTCAGATAAATCACTGAAGTTGTATATATAGCTTCTTGATTTGTTTTAAAACTATTATGTGTGGAAGAAGCAATGTATTTATTATTGTTTTAATTAGTTTTACTGATTTAAAACATGAAAACTAAAGATCAAGGTCAAGTTGTAAATGTTGGATCTAAGAGTTAACATTGTAATGCATGATTCTAGAATAGTTCAAATACTTGTATAAATAGATGCTCAATCTATTGAAGCAATGTTGTTGTTCGATGATGATTGTAGCCACGGAGAGTATCTAAGAACTAGACAAGAGATTTCATGCAGAAGGATAGAAAAGAATCAAATCAGTTTCAAGAATGAGAACACAGGCTACCGACGAGCAGAGAAAGGTATTAATCAATCACTTAACGTGATAATCTTAGTATGAGAGCTTTAATGAATTTGTGATCAGCAATTGTAGATTGCATACAGTCAGGTCAAACATATGTACTCATTCTAACAAGTGTAGTACACTTAAGAAATACTTTCAAGAAAGGTGGACCTAACAGTCCTATTCTAAATCTCTTAACCGAGCACACACTTAAATCAATGTTGCTAAAGCTCTTAACAGAGTAGATCTTAACAAGCCTCCACTTTAATACTCCTAACAGGGTAGATCATCAAAAGTGATCAATTGTAAGCCTTTACCGACTCCCTTCCATTCTGCAGATAGTGAAGTTTTGTGGGTGCCATCCCCACCACAGTTTTTACTTCCTAACAGGAGTTTTCTGCGATATCATATCTTGTGTTATGTGTTTATTACTTTCATGAATGTCTCTATGAATGTTGCAAATAATTAAAGATTATGAATTAATTTTATATGCATAAGAAAGAATAACAATAATGGTTGGTAATAGAGTAAAGAATGATTACTAATGATGCATGGTGAAAAGAGTTAAAAGTTTTAGAGGTACTGATTCACCCCTCCCCTCTCAGTACTACTTCCCATTAATCTCAACAATTGGTATCAGAGCTAAGTCTCTTCTTTGAAAATCTTAAAGGCTTAAGAGAAAAGATCATACAATGGAGAAGTACAAACTTGATAAGAATATTGAGAATAAAAAGCTTGAGATACAGATGTTCTATGAATAGTATAAAGAAGCGAGAATCAATATGAGAGAGCTGCTAGATGAGAAGAAAGGTATGGCAACCCGGAGTAATGAAAAAGATTATCAAGAAGAAGAGATTCCAGATTTATTTGAATCTTTAGGATCAAACACAAGTAATGCATTAGATACATCAGAAGAGAACATCACAAATCTAAAGGAGATCAATCAACATCTGACAGAGCAAATAAAGATACTGCAAATCAGTCAAGAGAGCCAGATGGTAAGAATGATTGATGTGACAAGTTCTGCTAGACAAGATGAAATAGAAAGAACACTTGCTATTGATGACAGAAGGAAGATTATAGAGAAACTACAAGAAAAGGAGTTAGAAATTCAAAGACACGCTGAGCATCACCATGACATTACAAATCAGATTATTCTAATGAGTCAAGAAGAAAATAGAATGAATATAGAACTCATTGAAAGAGTACAGGCTATCGGTGAACTAAGAGAAGAGAATGAAAAACTAAAGCATGAGTTTAGAATTCATCAACAACATAATGAAGTTATCAGAAAGGATAAAGAGAGAAATAAAAGAATGGATGACTTTCTTGAAGGACAATGAAGATTCAACAACAACAACGGTCTAGGCTTTACCAAAAATGGAGAATTATCAAATCAAGCCAATCCAAAGAATTTCTATGAAAATCCAAGACCAAGAAAGCTGACATGCAAACACTTTGGAAAGAAAGGCCACACATCAAATGTATACCGAGGAAAAATGAAAGGTATTCCTAAATCTACATCTTCATTCATAGGATTCTGTTATAAATGTAACAAGAAAGGACATAAAGCATATGAATGTAAGTCCAAGATGGATCAACCCAAGAAGGAAACCTACATGGACAAATACTGTCATACATGCAAGATGAATGGGCACACAACCAATGAATGCTGGAAAAAGAAAAGGCAAGCATGGAAGCCTAAAGGTCAAGAAACTCCCTATCAACCAAAGAGAATTGGTAATCAATATGTATGGGAATATAATACGTGGAAAAACTATACATCATGTGGTAGATATGATCACATTGTTGTGAACTATATGAGGGCATGGACCAAAAGGTCTAGAGGCTAGTCAAACCCCGGAATGGCATGATTACACTGTCACAAAGTTGGTCATATCAAAAAAGATTGCAAAGACCGAATGACAAAGACAAGCACATATCCCAATGGAAATACCATTGAAGATATCTGGAGGGCTAGAGACAAAATGTGGAGAAAATCTTCAAGCAATGATGAAGCTGGACCAATCAATGCAAATGGTGACACCCCATCCAATAGATCCGATGACATCACCACCCCCACTTAAGTTGAACAAGTAAGTATGGAACTACACAACACCAAGTCATATTTTGTATCAGTTCCATTATACAATTGATAGATAGTCAAAATCTGCATAAATAAAGATGCATATTATGTTACTTGTTTCAATTCTGAGAAAACAACCCCGTCGGTATACACATACCAAAAATCATCGGTGAATATAAAGGATGAGTTTTTTACACTTACCGAAAGTTGTCGGTCAACACATAAAATGGATAAGTTACCAATGTAACCCAACACCCGTCGGTAAGGAAGCAAAGCTACAAAGTTGTCATGACAGAATACCGATATTCGTCGGTAAAAGAAAAATTATTAACAGCTGTCCTGAGCATCATGTCAACACCGATGATGATTTTGAAAGTCTTCCCAACGAACTCTGTCTTCATGTCCCGACGAGTCGTTGAGCATTTATGACAAAGACTTAGGGAAAAAAATCTATAAATAGTCGATGGAAGCACTTCATTTTGCACCCGCGATTTGAAGAGAAAAGTAGAGCGAAAAATAGAGCAATTGAAGAGCATTCAACAGAGCGTCCTCAACTCGATCCAAGCACACAAAAAATAGATAATTCACCATTATCATGGATCAAAGTAAGTACCAAGGGCACCGAAAGATCTTTGTCGTTATTTTTCAAGAAAGCCCTAAATATTTCAAGGAAGTCCTAAAACTTAAAAAATGATGGCAACCACCTCAAGAACCGCTAAGATTAAGAATGATAAGAAGAATGTGGTTAGGTTAATCAAGAATGACACCTGTGTAGAACCCAAATACAAGATATGCCCAGAGATTGCATCAGAACCTGATGAAGCTGGCACATTTTATAAGATTCCAACTAGGGTTTTGCTAATAGAGGACGTAAGGTCCTATATTTCACTGTAAGATTGCTGAGATAGGTGATCTGGAGATGGATGAAGCTTACAAGAAGCTTTGTGACATAGAAGGTAACCTGAAGGAAGAGAACAAACACTTAGAGGTTAAAGGGATAACTAATGCCCTATATTTCCCGAGGGACTTCAAGACCGACGGGATTAGGTTGGTACTTAGCAGAATGCACGATCAGAATTTGTGGTTGGATCAACCCAAACAAATCACTAAGGATGTCCTTCATGCTGTCACTGGTTATCCAATAACCGAAAAACCTAAGGCACATAAGCATCCTTCCAGGCCATAATTAGAAAAGCTTACAAAAGCTGAATGAGATAACAAAGGTCTTAAAGTGAACACCATCACCGATGAAGAGCTAAGATTCTGTGCATGTGTGATTGGTTACAAGATATTTTAGGCAAGCATGTTGAATAGCATATCGGCAACATCAGTAAGCACATCTTACAAGATAGTGAGATCCTGTTGAAACAAATTGATGAGAACATGAACACAATAAGGTCTGCAAAGACTAACACATGTAAGTTCGGATCACTTATCATGTGCATCTTTTTCTACTTTCAAGAATACTTTCCTTCATTAGGAAAATTGAAATGGGACTCTACAAAACCAGTCACATTACAGATTAGTGAACTAATTAAGTCACTAACAGATAATTTTGAATCTATTATGACTGCATACTTCCTTGAATTCAAGGAAAAGATGATGGAAATGGCAAGGATCCTTGAACAACTTATTGAAAAACATAGGGATGAGATATGTTTTATGGTGGATGCAGATTTCACCCACATCAAATTGATTGTACCAAGCACAGCTTGGTTAGCCCCACTTGATTATGAAATCTACATAGATCAAGCAACCAATGCTATTGATGCATTGATCAATGAGCCTATTGACAGCAAGCAACCAAGGTTTGGATCCTATGAAGAGGCCAGATCAAAAATAAAAAGAGGCCTAGAAATTAAAAAGACTGTCAACAAGAAAAATAAGACAGTTAAGAATCTTAAAAAGATTCTATCAGTCAATGAGGAGGAACAAGAGCAAACAGAGGAAACCAATGAATAGGGTACCATCGGTGAAGGGCACGATGAGCAGAAATCAGACTCTGAGGAAGCTGAATCAGACACACCTCCACCTCCTACAAAGAAGTAGAGGGAAAGGAGTCAAACTGCTAAGACCGATACTGCACCTCTTAAGAAAGGTCAAGTAAGGACCTATAAGAGGAAGCAACCAGCAAAACAAACAAAGCAACAAACTATGAAGACAACACCTACAAAGAGGAGAAAAAGATTGGTTAGGACAAAATCTGAAATAGAAGACACAAAAGATGATGAACCTGATGTGACAAAGAAGAATTATAGAAATCTAACAATTGACGAGGCAGCTGAATCTATTGTTGCATATGGCACAATGCATGACAAGAAAATTAGACAATGGGATACACTCAAACTAGAAGACTAAAATAAGATACAAGATTCCATAATAAGGGCAATGGTTAAGTACAAATATGTACCAGCTGAATTTGTCAACCAAATACCCAAGGAGCTAGGTAAGAAAATATCTCAACAATGGTCATATGCTCTACAAACCAAAAGAGAAGCAAGGGAGAGGGTACTAGTAACACTTATGCCTCCCAAATCAAAGGTTGAAGAAATCAAAGAAATTATGAAGAAGCACTCAGGAAAATTTGTAGTCAAGATAAGGGCTTACAAAGTGCTTGAAGATAAGTTTATAGAGCTGGATACAATGACCAAAACAAAATGGAGACAACTCCTAGATCTGCCAGCAGAGTCAACAAGTCATGAGGAATAGTTACTTCTCACCAACACACCTCATAGAGAGGGGGAGAAAGACAAGGCAAGTCCTCATCACATTGCTTTGGACAATGTTGAAGATATGGAGCAAATAGATTTGGACGAGGTAATGAATGATCTTGACATTCAAGATATCACCAATTATGACTCTGATAAAGATCCGAAGAAGAAAGATGATGTAATATTCATAACACTTAAGGATCAGGGAAGGCAACAAGAATTGAAGACATCAGAGGATAAAGAAATGAATGTTGTTGATGAGATATGGTATGACACATCAGTCATGGACATAACAAAACAAGACCCTACAGAGCAAGTACAAAAAGATGAGGATGTCACTACTCAAAAAGATCAAACCGACGCGTAGGACACCACTCTAGATACAACCCAAGCTAACACTCAAAGCAATATGCCAGTATTAATGAAGGAAATAAATATACTAGAGGTTAATGAAGGATCTACTATAGAGGATACAAGTACACCTGAGGACAAGGGTGATGTAGAAGAAAAAGACACCACAGATAATACAAAGGACACAACTGTAGAGAAAGCTGCAACCGATGATCATAAAGATAAATCTACTAATCAAAATAAAGAAGAAAAACAAAAGGTAGAAGAGGACAAGCAGAAAGGTAAGAGTGAAGAAGCAAAGAAAGATGAGATGGAGAAGAAAATAGAAGAAAAATCTGCAAAGACACCCAAGGTTGATGGAGAGACATCTTCACCAAACCGATAGATGCACCCCGAGCAGAAAAAACAAGAAGCATCATCAACAAACCCTTCACCAAGCACTTCAGAGAGGACAAATGAACTAGCAATGATAGTTCATACATCTGCATCTCCACAAGTATCAAAGAAGAAGAAGAGCAAGCATAAGAATCCAGTAACTCTAGATGAAATCATTGAGATTCCAGTTTGTGATCCCAGGACATTGGATCCAACTAAATTGACCAAGTATGCAAGACTCTGTGAGAGGAAGGCAATGCAAGAAAAACTCAGAAAAGCCACAAAAGAGGCAAAGGCACTTGAAGTAGTAAGAGGTATACTTCAACAAATAGTACCAGATGTAGATGTTGATCAAACAACCCCAATGATTGATCAATTGGTGGTACTCACAGATGCAATAACATCTCAAGACATAGATTTTGGAAAGGTCATGGAAGAAAGACTTGAACAGAAATATGAATTCAAGCTAGCAAAAAAGATAAGCCAGGAAGTGGCATTGGAAAAGGTAAAGCTTTCTGAATTGGTTAGCACAATTGATCCAATAATCTCAAAAGCTATTACTTTGATACAAAAATTGTGCACACTTGATCAAATCACACAGGAGTATACCAACAAGATAGCACAGATAGATGTTGATCTTTAGACAAGTGCGCAAAGTCTCATGAATAGTGAAGAGGCAATAAAATTGCACAATGAGAAACTCAAACTAGCTCGGAAATTGAGACAGGACATTCAGATTGCAGAGACAAAGTTTAGAGATGAGGTAAATGAGCTTCAAGCACAACTCTTACCGACACTCTCACTAATGAAAAAACATATAACAGAGGCAAGAACACTAATTGCCACCCAAGAAATTTATGTCCTAGACAACATTTATGATATGCATGCTAGGCTAGAGCTAGACCACATGACACTAGAAATCCTAAAAGAAAAATGGGAGAAATTGCTCAAAGACATCAAGAACACCCATTCACATATTCTTGACACATTGTAAGTTACAAATTTTTGGCATCTTATAAGTTGTACATTTTTATCATGAGTATCAAATAAAGGGGGAAGTGATATGTACAATCTCAGTAAAAGAAGGGGGGAAGTGAAAGGAGGAAATGATGTGTACAGTCAAACAATTGAAAGAGCAAAGAACAAGGAATGTATAGTACAGAGGCAAGTACATAAACATGGTGTACATACTCAATACTTTAGTATTATGTACATATCAGTTTTTGATACTAATGTCAAAGGGGGAGATTGAAGGCATTATATTTTTCCATTAGTATACACAAAGAAAAACATGATCTATACCATCAGTTTACACTACACCGACAAATAGGGCACAACACTACCCAACGCCAAGGTTACCCGATACTGCCAAGTTCAAAGCATCCCGAAAAATACTACTCAGTGTTACCCAATGACAAAAAGGTTAAAGGAACCCGATGAGTAACAATAGTGCAAACTGACGGAACAACAAAGAGAGGAGCCCGACAGATGAAGGGAACCCAATGATCAGTTCAACAAAGGAACGTCGACAGACTTTCCATTCAACCCAACAACCAAGAACCGACAGTCAGTTACATACCGCAAAAAGTGGATCTGACTTTCCACGTCAGATAAATCACTGAAGTTGTATATATAGATTCTTGATTTGTTTTAAAGCCATTATGTGCGGAAGAAGTAATGTATTTATTATTGTTTGAATTATTTTTACTGATTTAAAACATGCAAACTAAAGATCAAGGTCAAGTTGTAAACCTTGGATCTAAGAGTTAACATTTTAATGCGTGATTCTAGAATAGGTCAAATACTTGTATAAATAGATGCTCAATCTATTGAAGCAATGTTGTTGTTTGATGATGATTGTAGCCACGGAGAGCATCTAAGAACGAGACAAGAGATTTCATGCAGAAGGACAGAAAAGAATCAAATCAGTTTCAAGAACAAGAACACAGGCTACCGACGAGCAGAGAAAGGTTTTAATCAGTCACTTAAGGTGATAATCTTATTATGAGAGCTTTAATGGATCTGTGATCAGAAATTTTAGATTTCATACAGTTAGGTCAAATATATGTACTCATTCTAGCAAGTGTAGTACACTTAAGAAATACTTTCAAGAAAGGTGGACCTAACAGTCCTATTTTAAATCTCTTAACCGAGTACACACTTAAATCAGTGTTGCTAAAGCTCTTAACAGAGTATATCTTAATAGGTCTCCAATTTAATACTCCTAACAGGGTAGATCATCAGAAGTGATCAATTGTAAGCCTTTACCGGCTCCCTTCCATTCTGCAGATAGTGAAGTTTTGTGGGTGCCATCCCCACCATAGTTTTTACTTCCTAACAGGAGTTTTCTGCGATATCATATCTTGTGTTATGTGTTTATTAACTTCATGAAGGTTTTTATGAATGTTGCAAACAATTAAAGATTATGAATTAATGTTACATGCATAAGAAAGAACAATAGTAATGGTCGGTAATACAGTAAAGAATGATTACTAATGATGAATGGTGAAAAGAGTTAAAATTTTTAGAGGTACTGATTCACCCCTCCCCTCTTAGTACTACTTCCCATTAATCCCAATAGGCGTCACATGTACAAACCCAAAAATTTGGTTTGACATTAAATTTCACGTCCTTAGCACGCCACAATCACTGGTAAAAATCTTGTTGAGACATAAAACACATAGTTTTTTTGACTAAAAATAAAAAACATTTTCTCAATGGAGAGATAAAAAAATGTCACCATGATAAGAGTAAGATGGAAAGAAATATGTTAGAAAGATATTAAGAAATATCCCCCTGACATCCACTTATTTCCCCAACCAAGGAAGTGGGTCCCATATCCTTTGGAAAGTCCATCAGAGAGAGAAAAAATATATTTCCTCGATGGCTTTCATCAATTTAATCAGAGAGAGCCAAACAAAACCCTTATCGACCTATGTTTGTCTTGCTGATGCGGAAAACACACAACATTTTCAGCCAGTGTCCATCAGAGAGACATTGGAAGGAGTCAACTCGATAGAAACTTGTCTTTCCAAACTTAAATGTTCATCAGGGAGACCCAATGGATCGCTCCCCGATGATTTCCTTGAATCCTTTTGAGGCGACATAGAAATTACTCTTCCCAACCGAGGATCAACTCGCCAATGAGAAACACTTGTGTCATATTATAATTGACTTGGTGTAGAAAACATGAAATGTTATTAAAGAGTTTTGAAAACACACAAAATTTTCTAAGTATATGTCAAAAACATATTACATTACGCCCATAAAAAGTGTCTCGGATTAGTTATCTATGATAGCCTAATGGTTGAAAAAATAGCCAACAATTACCTTTCTCCTTACTTCTCTACATCAATCACATGAAGTGGATATTACTTTATTGAATTTCATGATGTTTGAGTTCTTTCATAGTGTTCTTTCATATGGTATTATGAGGATTCCAAAATGTTCTTCCAACTTGTAAAGCATTTTCAAGACATTCATTCATCTTTCATGTAATTTTCTCAAAATATTTTTAACAAAATACATGGAATATGTTGAATATGATGTACCTAAATAGTACATTGGCATAAATAGCCTTAATCCTTCTCCTAGGGTGTCTATTAATCATGAAGATAAAGATCATACTCGTAAAAATCCTATATTGGTGAAACCTAGATCTCTCCTCCTAAACTTGCCTTAATGGATGAACTTAAGGAAGCTAGTTTATGCACTTCTTTAGATGATTTAAAATATTCCTCTTTTTATCAAAGTATTTTTCATAATCCATATGTTAAGCATTTTCTTGATGATTTATCCCCAAAAATAACATTAAGTGAACATGAACATCTTGATAAACCTTCTTCTTCTTCCCCACCTAAAGAAGATCACTATAGCGATATAAATCTTAATCTCCCGAAAGAGAACCATTCCCTTCCTATTCCTCCCTATACTACACATTTCCATAAATCTCAATATGTATGTCCTTCTCCCTCTGCATTAAAAGCTAATTACAATGTGGGTTATGACATTAATTCTCAACAAGGTTATAGTTGATGAGGTCTTGGTATTAATGAACAAGGTATAAAGGTTCCTATAGATTCTCCTACACAAGTCACTAGATGTGGTCTAGGATTTATATCTCAATCCAATAGCTTTCCTTCTTCTTCCAATCCTATTGATTCTTCTTCATCACAACAAAAAACTCCTCTAGAAATTATTTTACCAATACCTTTCATTGTTACACCTCTTTTTTATGGTAATTTGGCTTTGGCTAGAAGAATCTTTTAGAATCTTAAAATTGATACCGATATTTATTTTCCTTTTAGACAATTTTCTAAGAATCATTATTTTTATTACCTTTTTCATAAAAGTCATAAACATTCTCTTCCTTATTATATTGAATTTAGATTTTTTTTTCAAAATTTGGTAGATAGATCTCTTATTTTCTTGACACTATATCTTGTACTTTTTCTTGATATTCCAAGCATACCTTATAATTCCTCTTTCCTATTATTTTTCTCTTCATCATGTAATTTTAGTAGCTTATTTCATTAGGGGCTCTTTTTTTCGTGATGTTCATTGTGAGAAACATAATAGGTCCTTTCCCTTATCCTTCCGCTTGGGGGAAAAGGTCTCTCTATCTTATTCATTCTCCTTCTAAGGGGTACATTGTCTCTTGTTTCTTAAATCTATTATCTATCATAATGTCCTTCCATGCATGGACTTGATTGTTGAGGACGTTTCTCTTTTGGGGATCGATATTCTTGTTTACAAACTCTTCCTTGCTCAAAAGTGTATATCTCTTGTAATTGATTTTCCACTAAGAGTGCATAACGTGGCATCCTTTCTCCTTTCTCTTTTTCAATTCTTTCTCTTTTCATAAGATCCATTTTCCCTTTGTAAGTGTGTATCCTTTATAATGGTGTATCTTTTCTAGCTTTAAAATCTTTACTCTATGCAAGAACTTACATCTTTATTAACAATATTTTTCATTCTTTAAAGGGCATGTCTATTATAAATGATCTTTCACTTAGGGATTATATGGTGCTTTTCAAAAGATCCATCATCTCTTTTTTATTTTTATCAATTCTAATATGATTACATTCCTTGCATGGACTTGTTTTGTTCTAAGATATGTCTCTTTTTTAGAGATGGATATATTTGCTTGCAATTTCTTCCTTTCTTTGAAGTGTCTATCTATTACAATTGGTCATTAGCTTAGTATGCATAACGTGTTATATTTTCTCTTGTCTCTATGATTAGGAAAAAAAATATTTTTCTCCTCCTTTCCTTTCTCTCTCTAAGGATTCACTTTTCTTGGTGTATTTGTGTTTGTTTATCATGTGACATTTTCTTATATGGAATTATTCATTTTGATTCAGCATTCTCTCTTATGAAGGAATTGTGTATTTTTGATCATGAGTTATTCCTTATTTGCAAAAATATGTTCATCCTAAACATATAACCTTACTTGGGGGCTTAAAGTGTGTCATACTTAATCAAGAATCTATATCACCTAGCAATAGAGGGGGTTAAAAGTGTACATTCTTGTTCTCCTCCCCTATTCCCCTCTCCCTCTTTGCCTTGAAGATGTTACCTTTGTTCAATAAATCCTCTTTAAGGTAGACGTCTTGTAACCAAGATCTATTCCTCTCAAGGGTATTTTCCCATATGTTAACATTCTCTCACAATTATCTATTCTTAGCTAACAAGATTTTCCTCTCTTTGCTAAGGTTATAGTATATATTGTTGTTTTCAGTATATCTTCTTGTTTTTTGAAGTATGTATCCTTGTTCTCTTTTCCTTATGATGTCACCATAGTCCTATGTAGCCATCATAAGGTAGGAACATATACGAGGCCTCCTTGTACATTATGCAGCCTCATAGATCCCTAAGGAGGCTATGCTTTCCTTAGGGAAGATCACTTTCAGATCCCTTACTATGCTTTCCTTAGGATTGATCTCTTTCATAGATCCTTAAGGGGACTATGCTTTCATTAGGATTGATCTCTTTCAAAGATCCCTAGTGAGACTAGATGATTTCCTTAGGATTGATCTCTCTCATAGATCCCTAAGGATAATATGCTTTCTTTAGGACTAATCACTCTTAAATATTCCTACAGAGACTATGATTTATTTGGACTAGTCCCCTTTTTTTTTACAAATTCTCTAAGGAGACAATGCTTTCCTTAGGATAATATGTCCTATGTGCAAATTTTTCAAGGTAGGATTGACTAGCATAATACAGCTTGCTAGATCATCAATTCCACCTTCACACAAATTTCTCTCCTAGGATGAGTTAAACTAGCATAATATAACTTTCTATCCCTTCTACTCTTTCCTCTTCTCTCCCATGGATCACCTAGCATAACACAGCTTGCTAGACTATTGGATTTATAACCTCTCTCTGTATTCCATGCTCTCGTAGATTTTCTAGTGGGATAGATCATGGAGTGTTATCTTTTCCTTGGTGTATGCTCTTTCCCTTTCAATGTGACCATTTGTGCTTCTACAATATTTTTCCAAATATGATACTAGTGATTGGGACATTTTCTCGATCCAGATCTCTTCAATGAGTTGATTTGGAATTTTGTTTTTAGTACTAACCCTTTTTTTTGTTTGTGTCTTTTGTCTTTTGACCTTTTTCTTTTTATGGTTGTGCCCTTACACGTGGTTGTCTGAGTTAAGATCGTTCATTTGGGGGCTTGTGTCCTTAAATAATGATGTCTTATCTCTTTGTAGCTTTTCTTGTGATCATTTCTCTCTCTTTCTCTCATTTCCTCATTTTATTTATCGTGAGCATGAGGTGGACGCATACTCCTCTGAAAGTGGGGGCTAAATGTACCATCCTAATTTGTAAGCACCTATAATTAGATGCTCAATTAGGCCCATTTTTCATGTATGGGTCTTTACATGAATTTACGATACTCCATCTCCATGCCAACTACATTTATGACATTTTATCCACCTTCTTGACTTCAAAATTTAATTTAACCTCTTTTTAGCAGGAAGAGATCACCCAGACTGACCTCTTCTTAGGAAGTGGTCTCTCAGGCCGACCTATTCCCTAGTTTTTTCCCCTAAATTTAAATCAGGGGCTCATCTTGTTGGTTAAGAAGGATTTCCAAAATACTGTCAATCTCCTTTGAATTTTGAGCCTTAAAATATTGTGAGAGGTATAAAAAAACCTATCTCTCCTCATTTTGATATAAAACAATCAATATTTCAAGAGCTCGGGCTACAATTTTGCACCTCAAGAATTCTCAATAAAGATCTCAAGCATTCAAAGGTGTTTTCAAGAAAATTTTCTCCATGGATTAAGCTTCTTTCCCTCATTAAAGGCCAAGTAAAGGATTCTACCATCAAGGAAGAAGATCAGTGAAAGCATCCATCTACATACATTCAAGCATCCACATTCATTCAAGCATTCAAGTCTTCAATTCTTCAAGTCATTCTTCTCTCTCCATCAAGAATTTTGGCAAACTACAACATCCATTATACAAGGTTTATCTTTTAAGATTTCCTTTTGCGCATTTTTTGAATTCAACGCTATTGCATCAACATACTTGAGCACATTCAAAAAAGAATTTGCATTGACAAGGTATAATATACTTCATTTCTTCAATTTATCCTTTGCTATATGACAACATGCTCTCTTTTATTTCATTTGATTTCAAGGTTGATTCCAAATCGGGGTTTGACTGAGGCAAACTCAATCTACACAACATTTTTCATAATATATATTCCTTTACTTAGTCAAGCAACTCCATGTAAGATGAGGAAAATTGTGGGGCTGGTTTGAGAAGAATGAAAAATCAGAACAATTCCATGGGTTCTAAATTAGTTTGGAAAATCTATAGGGACCTTGAAAATGTTTGGTACAAAATCATGCAGAAAAAATACATCCAGACAATAACAATCCATAAAAGGTTCTCACAATTGCATGTACCAATGGTGGATTCGTTGGTTAGAGGTTCATGAAAGAGAAAACATGTAATTACTGATCATCTAACTTGGAAGGTTGGCAATGGTAAACATGAAAGATTTTGGAGAGATTCATGGGATGGGTTTGAGTCTTTGGAGAATATATTTGATCGACGAGTTTGGATTATTGAGGCAAAATTGGAGTACCGTTTGGGTACTGGAATACCATATCCTGGATATGGTCAATTTAGGAAGATGCTGCAAATTCAGGAAGATGCTTATCCTCAAAATGAAATCCGGAATATGGGTCGACCCATTTGGTTCACCCGGAAGATGAATGAGAAGATGCAGAAGGAATTTTAATTCTTTATTTTTTAATTTCTTTGAATATGGTGTGTATATATACACACATGCACACATGTGTATATATACATACATACATGTGTGTATATATATACATGTGTATATGTGTATACATGTGTGTATATACACACATGTATACACATATACATATATACACACATGTGTGTATACACACACACATACACACATGCATGTGTGTGTATATACACATACAAGTGTGTATCCATGTATACACATATACATACATGTGTATATATATACACACATACACACGTGTGTATATATACACATATACACACACATGTGTGTATATATACACACATATACACACCATACATATACACATACAAGTGTGTATCCATGTATACACATATACACACATGTGTATATATACATATATACACACATACATGTGTGTATATATACACACATATATAATACACACCATACTTGTGTGTATATATACACACATATGTATATATACACATACAAGTGTGTATCCATGTATACACATATACACACATGTGTGTATATATATAAACATACACACATGTATGTGTATACACATATACACACATATACATACGTGTGTATATACATACATGTGTATATATACACACGTATATATATATACACAAATGTATATACATACATGCATATATACACACATACACACATATATATAAAATATATACACACACATATATATATATAAAATATACATCTTTATAGTCGCGGATTCCACGAAATATTACCCTGGGAGTGACATTTTTTATTCCTATTCATATCAGTAGCATGACGACATATTCTGTAGCATGACGACAGAAGAATGTGGGAGATTAATATAAATTTTACAAAGAATAATGATGGTAGTACATCATTAAAATTGGATCCAAAATATAGACTATACGACAAGAGAGGATGGACTAGCCTTTTAGATTATGCTGGGACAAAACTGTTTCCCCAAGAGCTTGGGATTTTTTATGGAGAACATTACATGGTAGGATCCTCACAGGTGAGCGTTCAAAAATTTATGGAATCTCTCGGCCTAGTATGTGTGTTATATGTAGACAAAATGAGGAAATAACCAACCATCTTCTCTATGAATGTCCTTTCTATATCAAATGTTGGAATTGGCTATACCAAAACCTGGAATGGTCTTCAGCAAGAGAGGAATACTTGGTTAATTATCAATGGGAGGATGATTCCCCTGGCCTTGTTTCATGGGAACAAGTTGGTGTGGGATAAATTGAGTGGACATCGAATCTACTCTGGGATTGGAATGGGTACTGTGGATTCCAAGTTGATTCTTGCATTACCTGCCTGATGGAATTCATATGTACCACCAACAAATTTTTGGACTATCAATGCGTTGGATAAGCAAGGAAACTGGTAACTTTTGTTCAAACTAATCTTCAATAACTTCACTCACAGGTTGGATGTCCTTGGCCCTATCTCCCCTGCAAGTGTCAATATTCTTTAATGGCAACTTATCTAACAAAATAAAACGAAAAAAAATTAATATATAAGGGGAGGCATCTTTCATTTGTTTTTGTTATAAAAATAAATGGTTTTGGTTGTCACAGGCAACATGGTGTCTGCAGGCCCTACGGGTACCACAGGAGTACCTGCAGAGACCATAGGCAATTTGTGGCCCAGAGGTGTACCACAGGTCATCCTGGGAAACGTCTAAACAGTCAACTAAAATGTATTTCTTATTAAGAGGGACACTTAGGGTCCGTTTGGTTGCACCCCATAACCGGGTTATGGGCAGCATAACCCGGTTATGGGGTGCAATTCCCTGTTTGGATGGGCATAATAAGAATGAGAATGTGGATTTTGAAATCCTCATTTGACTGAAAACGTGGATTTCGCAATTCCACCTCAGGAGGTGGAATCACTTTGGAATCCACGGTTATGTGGTGAAATAAAACAAATTTACTATTCCCGTCGGGTCCGGGCAAAAACGTGTATTGGGAATGAAAACCCCATTTTCGCAGCCGCAAATATTCACGTTTTCTTGTGGAAGGGTTTGGTGTCGTGGCAATCCTCTTCCTGCGCGATTTGGTCAAGTGTTGGTCTTCACATTTTTGGCGATCCTCTTCCTGCGCGATTTTCTCAAGTGTTGGTCTTCACGTTTTTGGCATTTTTGCACCTGGCCATTTTTGGCATTTGTAAGTTTCCTGGCCGTTTTTAGTTTAAAACGTGGCTTTAGGCAATCATTTTTGCATTTGTATGAGCTTTGTGCATGAAAATCACAGTGGTTTTTGTATTTCCTATGGTCATTTT
>MU225498.1:948399-970359 GCA_018584345.1 Thuja plicata | reverse complement strand
TTACAAATCCATATTCCAGGGCAACCAAACAGTCCCAAAAAATGAAAACCAGGGTTTGCATAACCAGGCTATAGATAACCATGATTTGTTTCATTTTCCTATTCCCCAACCAAACGGGCCCTTAGTATATTTTTCAATTTCGATTATATGTTTTACGTTTTAGTTGGCTATTTAGCCAATCCTGTCATCCGGCAGCCCATAGGAACCAACTATGGGTACTGGAGGGTTGACCCTATGGATAGACCCCACACAACGGTATATTTTTAAAAAGTTTTAATATTTTTTTTGAATATTAAGTATTTAATTTTTTTTTTAATATTAAATTTTTAAAATTAAAAAAACTTCGGTTTTCTATATTAAAATTTTAATAAAGTTTTTCATGAATTTTTTTTTTAAAAATCTTTATTGTTATTTTAAAAAGATTTTTTGGTCAATTAAAAAAATAATGTGTTTTTTTTCTTTTTTAATTAAGGTTTTTTTTGTGTATTTTTTAATTAAATATTTTTCTTAAACTTTTTAAGTTTTTGTAAAAACAAAATTTGTACATAATAAAAAAAAATGTGAACAATATTTTTTTGTCCACCTCTTACCTATCTTGCAACCTTTTCCAATCGACACCTAAGGGGGATCATTCTTCTTCCTATTTTTTCTTGGCAACATCATCCAACTAGAGGTCACATTTTCTGACAGGATTATTCTTGGTGGCATCATCTTCATGTTTTTAGCTTTGCATTGTCATGTCATTTTGTAAGGTCACACCTCTTTGTACTTTTTCATTGATGGTACATTTGATGTAATCCTCTTGTACATAGATTAGGAATTATCTTGTGAGGCTTGGTGCAGAGCTCTGGAGGAGACTTAGATTGCACACATTTTCTATTGGTGGTGCATGTCATTATTTGACACATTCAATTGTACCAATCTTTTGTTTTTTAGTATCTAGTTTATGTGCACGCGGGTGTCTCCATGTCTGATATTCATCATGTTTTAGTGAGTGATTCATAGGTCATTCTGCATCGTCGTACCTTGTTTTGTCACACTTTGACATTCTTGGTGCAACATTGGCTCTATTTTCTTCCTATGGAGGAGCATTGATGAAGTACATATTAAACCATCTTTGCAGAAGATTCAACATTGAGGGGGCCTTCATGGTCTCTCTTCTTCTCTCTCATTCATCATTGAGAGAAATGTTTATTTTATCTCTCTTTGGAGGGGAGTTTTCTCCCACATGGTCCTCTCCCTTTCTCTATTGGTGAGAGATTGCATTGCATTGCATATTGTACATGGGTACCTAACATGGCCTAGTAGCCATGACCCATCTTACATTGTGAGTTTAAGTGCATTCCCCTAATTTTCACTTAAGGAGGGGTGTTGGTATAATTAATTATTCACTACTTACACTTTAGTTAAGCTTACTTTGGATAATGCATAACATAGTGGTTTTTGTTTGAGACACCTAGGAGTTTGCACCTTTATTTGTACATGGTGTAGGAGAAATTCTACTTCAGGTAGTGATAGTTGTTATCATAATCCACTTTATGTGTTGTCTCCACATTTAGTGCACTTCTCACATTACATCCTCCACGTGTTCCACATTATTCATTGCATAATAGAGGATAATCCACCTTTATTAGACATGTGATTCCACCTTGTGTGGGTGATAAGTCATCTTCTCCTTATCATAGTCTCCTATTGCCTTGCCTATATAAGTTGGCACTTCTACATTGTATATCATTGAATTAAATTTGAAACCATCAAGTATTTTTCATCTTGATAAGATTATAATTTCCTCTCTCTCATTTTTCATCTTGATAAGATTATAATTCTCTCTCTCTCTCTCTCTCTCTCTCTCTCTCTCTCTCTCTCTCTCTCTCTCTTAATATTCATTGGCCTCTAGATCTTGGGTGTTTATTACTATTGGCAAATTCTTACATAGTATCAAAGCAATTCTTGGAGATAGAAATAATAAAGAAGCATAAATTAGAAACACAAGAAGAACATCTCACAAAATAAGATTTATGTGCAAAAACCCTTTCAGGAAACTCCACAACCAAAGAGATCAAAGACTTGTATTAATCCTTCAAATGAGTTATATTAATACAACTTTTCTTTTTGAATCATTGCAACACTTCATTACTTCAACAACCTATGAATTAACTTATTTTATCCTTAAACTCAAACACTAAATATATAGGCATAAGTGAAACCATAAAATACAAATGGTTTTTTAAACCATTTAAGCATAAATCATGAAAACAAGAAACTTTCTCTTCCAATGTGTGATTTTTTCTTCCTTTTAAAAGATCTTCCTTATCTTATCCAAGCTTTCATTTAACTTTCTCTTTTTTTCATGCTCTTTCTATTTTAACAACTAAAAAACATCTTACAAGTTGTCATAGTTAAATTTAGCAACTGTCATGACAACTAAAAGATAATAAAAAATTGTCAATAATAATTAAATACATTCTCCATAGAGACTTATAGTTTAGAAAATATAAAAGAATAAAATCATGCCCAAAACCATGCCAAATACATAAAGTAATCAAGAGGTGACCCTTTGACCTTATCCAACTAAAAGGTGGTATGACAAAGTGAAGCCACATCAAGACTTCATTTAACTCATCCAAATCCAAATCTATCAAGTTGCATTATAACCAGTTAGGGAGTGTTTTACACTCATTAACCTCCATGTAGAAAATTTTCTCTTCCATCTTGATCAAATTGCTCAAACGGATTTGTCACAACGTTTAAATATAAGAACAAAATGCTCAAGTATCTTCTAATTACTACAGTTTAATGGAGGCCAAGTACAAATACCCACTTTCATATTCTCGTTAGATTCCACAAAAGTTAAAAAATATGAAACAACACCTATCTGTTCCAACAACTTTAGGTTGGTCAATTCCAAGATTTGGACCTAGAGGTGCTAAGGATATTTGCTCCACCTACCTTTTCCCCTATGATATATTATCAAATATCAATAAATTTTTCAAATGAGAGAGATTTATCAAGCACAAACAAAGGAGAGAGAGGAAGGAAGTCTATGGCAAAACATCCAAGCTTTTGCACTACTAAATAAATCTTAACTTATGACCTACAAATTATTTTTTTCTATCATAGTTGCTTAAGTATTTCTCTTTTTCATTCTAAGTATTTCTTTTTTTGCTTCTCTATCCTTCTAATTAAATCATAGAGTATAATCTTCTTTGAAGAATCCTTTTAACATGTAACACCTTATGTAAAAATTATTATTACAATTAATTTCATAAATTTTAATGTAAAATTATAGTATACTAAAATATATTTGTTCAATAATATGACCTCAAATTAATTGATCGAGAAAATGTGATAAAAAAAAATTAAACCATAAACATGGAGAACATAATGATATACCATCATTAAAATAGTAAAAAAATCTTATTCTCTATTAAAATTTAAAATTATTTAGAAAGACAACATAAAGGGAAAAAAAAAAAAATATATATATATATATATATATATATATATATATATGTAAATAAATTCACTATAAAGATTATTTTTACATAATTAAACAAGCGTTATTAAATTATTTGGATTGAACAAAGAAACATGTTGAAATAATTATTCTTTTATAACATTCAACTCATCCCGCACATACATATTTTTCTACCAAATTATTTAAAAAAATTAATTGAATAGGATAATCCAAATATGTGCAAATTACTTTACAAAACATTTTAATAAATTTTATTTTATTTAAAAGAAAAATATATTATCATAACAAAACAGACTCTAGTTAGTCGTGCATGTTAGAGATGATAATACAGTTTTGATTGGAGCATAATATGGTGATTCTAATAAACCATGGGCAATGGTGGATGATGCATTACATTTTGTCCACTACATAGAAAGTGCCATCTTGTTGTTTAAAAAATCTAGAATCGAGATTATTCTTTAAGTCTTCATTCAAATCTATGATGTGTAAAAGGACGTGCAATGGGCTAGAGATGAACATGAAAAATAAATACCACATGTATGTATGAGTCAAAATGAAGATGAAATGTTGGCATTGGGAAGAGAGATATTAAAAAGACAAAATAATGAGGGTATCTAATATTAGTTTCTAATATTTTCCCTTTATCACAACTACAATTACAATTGTTCATGATACCCAAGTTGTCTCTTTGACACATAAATGTTTTTATTTCTAATGAGTTGCTAAAGATGTGTGTAAATTCTTCTAGTCATCTCTGTGATAAAATGATAACTTGTGTCAATGTGTTTACTTCTTTTGTGTAAAATTGGATTCTTTAATAAAACTATAGGAGAGTTTTTGTCACAACAAATGTGTTTCCTCTTCTTGTTAGTGCCACAATTCTTTCAAACTTATTCTCACCCATATTTTTTGACAAGCTACCTTTGCAATTACTACATACTCTGCTAAGGTAAATGAAAGAGTGACAGTTGGTTTTTTCTTTGAAGCCCGTGACACTACACCTAATCCAAAATGAAAAATATAGCATAAAGTGTTCTTAAAATCTATATTGCTAGTGTGAATGTGGTTTTAATCCACTCACATAGGCTTAATTTTACTTAAGTGGTTGACTTATCACATTTCTAAATATTAGTTACATAGTATTTAATATTGTTCATAGTGCGTTTAACATTTGTAGAAGGTAGTTAGATGTCGGTTATCTTTACCTCATTATTTATTCAAGGTGTTTTTAAAAATCAAATCATCTCAATTCATTTATCATATTAATGAAATAACATCATTGAAGATTGACTCTCTCTATATTGTGAAGTGTTTTGGTTTGCAGGTTGGGTTCTTGGATGCTCCAAAATGGTATTAGAGTAATCAACTCTTTATCCCTTTTGGAATAGAGAGTTTCCACCAAGTAAGAGATCCTAAGTGGTCTTGGTATGTTTGGTTAGTGGAATTATATGCATCATTAAATTTTTCATGCCAATATTGGTGGCATCCATTTTTGGAGCATTTCATTCTTAGACCACACATCATCTGGCAATCTCGCGACATTTTCATGGAGAAAAATTTCTACATGGGTGAAGACAGTAAATTGAGATTTATTTTGTTTTTACCTACGACCTCATTTATCTCTCCCTAGTGGAGCTTTCTTTGTTATGTGCTAAGTTATTCATTCTCTTCCCCACAACCTCTCATTGATTCATTGTTGTGCATTACCTTTCCAAGTGTTAACGTTGGTTTCATTTGTTAACCTCTTCATTGTATGAGCTTATTATGAAGCTTAATTGCATTGATTGATCTCTCCTTTAGTGTGGAAATTAAATTGTTGTCCTTTTTTATGGTCGAAAGAGGCCTGCATTTTGTTGGATTGAGTTTTTAGTGACCTGTGTTTCTTTTTCCAATGGTGCTTCATAGTTTGATAGATTTTTAACTATATGTTGATGATGCTTCAATGACAGGATTATTGTTTTTTGGGAGCTATTTTTCCTTGATGATCCTTAGCGTTTCCTTTGCATTGATATTGCATCAACTTGGTTGGACTGGTGTGGTGGTAAGACACTTGACGTTTCCTTTGCATTGATATTGCATCAACTTGTGTGGTGGTAAGATTTTTTATGTAGGGGTGTCAAATTTTGTTGCCAAGAGAGGTATCTCTAATTTTCCTCTGGGTTAAACAATAGGTTCAACATTCATTCCTATACTGTGGTCATTTTTTTCACATTTTTTTTTGCATTAAGAAACCAATTTGGATCAAAGTTCTATCTTGGGTCTTGTTGTGTGCTTATTTTTTTGGTTTCAACTGATTATCCAAGAACGCCTTATGAATTAGCCACATTTAATTAACAAGCCCTTGGGCGAGTGGCCAAAAAATATGATTCAATCAATAGGTCATGTTTATTGAAATCCTCTACACTTTAGGCTCTACAAAATCTAGGTGGGTTCCCCTTACACAAGATTCTTATAATCCTAACTCAATTTTGATAGATATTGTGTAGTAGATGATTCTCAAGGAAAAAATACCAAGGAAATGTCTAGTTTCAAAAAGAATTGGCTATATTCTTTGATAATTTGACACTTAAACCATGCGAGAAAATATTCTAATCTAAAACTATGCATAAAAACATAAAATACATGAAAAATAAAATAAACTAATGATATTGAAGTGTTGCTGAAGTTGTAGACATAAAAAAATCATACTAGTGCCAATCCTAAGGTATGTGGAGTAAATAGCAAGAAAATGACAGAAACTAGGATCATAAGCTATATTTAGAATAAATGACTTTTTTTTACTAAAAGAGGGGTAAAACTTATTTAAACATCAAAGAGGTACGAAATAAGAAAAGTGCCCAAAAAGGAAAGCACAAAATATTCCTATCCCTATCCACTAATTGATCAAGCATGAGAGACTTATCAAGAGATAATTGCCCCCGATCCATTATGTTCCAATCCTGCATTTGATTTGAGGCCCACTTGGCCAAACAATTTGCAATGCCATTACACCCCCTATAGATGTGAGTAAAAATAACAAAGTCCAACAATATATACAAATTGAGAATTTGTTTAATAACCAAAGGTAAGTGCCAACTAACATCTCCAACATCTTCCCTAGTTAACAAAGTCACCACCACCAGATAATTAGACTCACAAACAATCTTACGCCAGCCAAGAGCACAACAACACTTCACAACAAACAAAATGGTGAAATCTCCATTAAATTATTCGTATGAAGGTCTTTATAAATAGAAATAAATAGATTTAACATCACCACAACTATATCAACCAACTCCACCAATGCCAGCATGCCCTAGATTCCCAAAAGATGAGCCATTAATATTGGTTTTAACACTCCCTGAGGAGGGGGTGACCAATGGCCTTCTCAATTGATCTTCCATAAAGGATGTTTGCCTCTACTACTATTACCACAAAAAACATACTCTAGATCGCCCCATTGAAGAGGAAAGTGAAGACAATTGTAAATAACCATATCTCTAGGGTCCACTCCTTCAACTATATCAAACTTAGTCAACATAGTCTCACAGAGAGAATGGATAATTTTCCACCACAAGTGTAGAGAACCCATCCTCACATCTTGAAAAATATTTTGGTTCCTCTTCAACCAAACATGTCAAATAATAAAATATGGACCAAGAGCCCAAGAAACCTGAAGAAAATAAGTTTGATAGGATATTTTACCAAACAAACCCAAAATTTAGTCAAAGACGATACGTGCCAGCAAGGCTGACCCCAAACACCCCACCAAAAGTGTTAGATCTCCTTAACAAAAGAGCACTGAAAGAAAAGATGAGAGACATACTCCTGACTATTGCAACATAAGATGCACCATGAGGGGCCATGAAAGCCCCATTTTCTTAAATTATCTCATGTAAGACATAGTTTGTGAACCACCAGACACATGTAAATATTTTGTTTTCCTTTCTCTATAATCTTATGGGGTTATTTTGACTACGGGTTATTTTGGATTGGGTTATTATGACCCTAGGTTATTTTGTCCTCGGGTTATTGTGGCCGGGGTATTTTGTCCAGGGTTGTTTTGGCTGGGTTATTATGTCATGTAATCATTGTATTTGGGTAAGGAAAATTTATTCCAAACTTGTTTCTACCAAGGAACCTTAGTACTTCCAAAAAATTGTCTATTAAGTTGCAGATACCCTACAGAAATAGATTATTTACAAGACAACCCATTTCCCTAGGCCAAGACATATGGTCCGACCAAGGAACTGCACTCTCGAGAAGCCAAAATCTGATTCAACTCATTATGATCCCTCTCTAACCCTCCCAACACCCATTCATAAGAATCCTTCCACCTATAACCAACAACCAGACCTAATTTTTGAGTAGTCTTATAATGGACAACCTTATTCCATCTAGTTGATATAAAGAAATCACAAAGGGCTTGCAGATGAGGATACTTGGAAAGAAGAGGGGGATGACCATCCCAAGAATCCATCCAAAAGAGAGTCATGGATCCCCTATCGCAGATCCAAAAAAGGCCCCTTTTAAAAAACTGAGCTCCTAACTTAAAAGTATGTCAAACCATAGAGTTCATGCCTTCCAATGGATAATGAGAAATATCCAAAAAAAATTAATTCCTTTTTATACTTCTGCAAGAGAATGTGATCCCACATCTAATTCTGACTAGTATCCCACTACCAATATAATTTGGCAGCAAGAGATTTCCCACTCAGGATAGCATAATAAAGACCAAGTCCCTCTTCCATCTTTAGACGACACACCAAATCCCACTAAATTAGACTCCACTTAGAATTCTATAAACTACCACTTAAAATAAATTGGCATGAGAGGGAATCAAATTCCTTAAGAAAATACACAAAGGTCGCCTGAACCAAAAATCTATAAATAGGAAGTTCCTAAATCACCGATTGGAGGAGGGTCACCTAGTCAACAATAGAAATCCAAAAACGAGTCCAATTGTTCACCTTCCTATGCAGTTTGTCAAGCAAGTCCTACCAAAAAAGTATAGGATGCATACCAAAAATAATAGGAATACCCAGATTATCAAGGGGAGAGACCTAATTTGAAACCTCAAGATTATGGAAACCCTTCGCTGGATAGGATCTAGAATATTGAAAAACTATATTGAGGACTTATGCTCATTAACTTTTTGACCTGATGTAGATAAATAAATATCCAATGCTTCCCTAAAGGACCGCGCTTCCTGAAACATAGTCATCCCCATAAGGGTAGTGTCATCCACAAACTGAAGATGAGAAACCTTAGGAAATCCATCACCCTCGCTCCATCCATAAATTAGATATTTGAAAACCTAAGGCTTAATAAATCTTCCAAGGCCCTTTTCCATAATAATAAATAGATAGGGGGAAAGAGGGTCCCCTTGGAGAAGACCCCTAGAGGCACCAAATAGATCAGAAGGCTCTCCATTAAGAATGACAAAGAAGGAAGATGAAGCCAAACAACTCATGACCTAATTAACCCACTCTGAGCTAAAGCCAAAAGTTATGATAATTTTCTGTAGAAAGCCCCACTTAACTCTATCATAAGCCTTAGCCATATCCAATTTGATGAACATAGATTTCTCCTTAGAAACTATTATAGATTGAATGGCTTCAAAGGAAACAACCACCCATCCAGAATTTTCCTTCCTGCCATGAAACCTTCTTGCTCATATGAGATCAATGTAGGAAGTCAAGGTTTAAGAAGAAAATCAACTTGGTAATAATTTTTTAGACCACATTATACAATTCCTTCTTAGTAATAAGAAAAAGAAAATTTGAATTCAAGGTATGGGGCATTTACTTGCTCACATAATATTTATGGACCACCTCTAGCAAATCTGAATTAACAATATCCCATAACTCCTGAAAAATTCAACTAGAAACCCATCTAGGCCAAGAGCTTTACCCTTACATATCCCAAAAATTGTCTTATCTAATTTAGAAAAATCTATCGGACACCTGAGAGACTCATCCATCACACTGGTGACTAAAGAGGGAATACAGGAAATGATCATGGATTCCTCATCCTCAGTAAGAGGCAAATCATCAAAAAAGAGAGTAGAATAGTACCGGATAGAATCACATGACAGAGCTTGCATAGAAGACACCTGAATTCCTTTTGAATTAAGCAAAGAGGATATATAACTCCTATTACTTGGAGCCTGTATGGATTTATGGAAAAACACAATATTTCTGTCACCTTCCTGAAGCCAGTCCACCCTAGCCTTCTGCTTCAAAAAATTCTCTTCCCTAAGTTCCCATTCCTCCAAGTCTCTAGCAACATTGGATTCCTCCCTAGCCAAATTCTCTGAAAAACTAAAATCTTAGATTTGATGGGTAATAACATCTAGGTGAGCTTTACCCTTCATTTTCATAGAAAAGGTTACCAAAGAAACACTTATTCTATTTCTTAGACTGCCACTTAAAAATTATAATTTCTTAAGAAAAGAATACATAGCAGTACCACCATATTTCCACAATTTATCCATTAATTCATGGAGAGAAGAGTCATGAAGCCACATCAACTTAAAATTAAAAGGAGGGTTTTTAGGGACTGAAAAAGAAGAAGCTAAAAATCTAATAGGCTAATGATCATATCCCATCAAATCAAGAATTTCAGAAGAGGTAGACAGGTTCCCTCCAACCCAAAAACAAGAAACCAAAACTTGTCCAATCGTTAAGAGACATTATCTTCTTTACTCCTATTATTCCAAGTAAATATCCCATAGTCGGTCTGATATCAATTAAATTTAAGAGGTCCACAATCTCACAAAAGAGCTCTGAGGAAGGACCCAAATGAGCCAACCCTCCAATTTTTTGTTCTAGAGTCAACACAGAATTAAAATCCCCCGCTAAGATCCAAGGTAGGAAAGGAGAACAAGATCTAACATACTGACTAGATTGGACCACAGTATGGTTTTTCCATGAAAATCAACCGGAGCATACGCATTAGTGACCAAGGTAAACTTTACAGTCTCCAAACTAAAGGCTACCATAGAGAGCTAAGTGACTAGAAATCCACCTGAGAAGAAAAAAATTACACAGATAAAAAAAAAGCCAGACCTAGAGGAACCCAAAGAGAAAATACACTGACGTTGCCCAAACTTCCAAATACTAGAAGCACATCACATGTAGTCAACAAATAGTTTAGTCTCTTGAATACAAATGATAGTCGTAGAATGAACTACCACCAAATCATGAATAACCTTTTGTCAAGGGATGCTATTCAACCCCCTAACATTCGATGAGAGGATAATCGTTGAGGGGATTGGGAGAAGTGAGCCTCAATGACCTTGATAGACCCAAAATCCACCAACAATTCCCTGGCTGATTTAATCTTCTCCTGATCCTTTTTACGATCGCCTCTTGAGGAAGTTTCAAAAGATAATTTCTTGAGGTGTCATTGCAAACCCAAATCCTGAGAAGAACCTTTACCTTTACCTGATTCTTGTACTTCCTACTTGCCAACTCTATCAAAATAATACCCTCAATAGAGCCCCTAACACAAGACCAATAAGGGACACCCCTTGTTGTTGCATATCAACTCAATCCATAATAGTAATCACCTAATGCATTTCCACCACATCCATACTAGTCACACTAGAAGGTACATCAACTAGAATCCCTTCCTCTAGGGCTAAAGTATCCAGCACCTCAAACTGATTAAAGATCTCATCGGCCCACCTATCCTTGTAGGACCTCCTTTTCCCCCTTCCATTAGTCCAAGTCTTAACAAGCATAAAAATTTCCTTAAAATGATCATTCTCTTGAATATATACTTTCCCTTTCCCCTCTTTGTCCATCTTTGGGTCTGAGGAAGAAGGAGAACCACCAATACCCCCAACAAAACCATCAATCATCTTATTAAGCCAAGGACACTAATGCTAATAATGCCCATACTCATGACATATATAGAATTGAAAAGGAAGAGATTCATAGTATAATTATTGTGCACACAAAGATCCTATACATATTTCCAAAGAGAATAGAAATAGACAATTCAAATGAATTTTAACATAAATATGAGAAAAATAAATTACCTTCTTATCAAGGGTTTGTTGAGAAATTGCTAATGGCTTCCCAAGCAATGCAATAATCTATCACAGGATATATTCTCTTCAAAACTCCAAGGGAAGCCACAGAAAATGAAGCCAAACAAGAACCCTTAAAGGCAGTTCCTCAATAGAATTGAACCCTGCATGCTAGGATTTCACAAACAAGCCCACATGATTGAAAAGATATGGACCTCCCTTAAAAACTTGATTCCAATCAAACATGCAAGTCAAAACAACCATAAAATAGTTTTTCGAAACAAGCATGATCTCCATATCTCTTTCAACTTGCCATGTACAACGAATCCAAGCTTCCAAAGTTGACAAAGAAATTATAATCCCAAGAAATTTACAAATCAAAGTATTATTTCTCCAATAAGCCACATCTTCCATAACCAATTCAAGAGGAATGACAAAGGATGGATGATCATTACTCCTAGGAAGGAACCCATTCACTTTGTTCAATTTAGAACTTGCCCCGACATAAAAAGAATATGGCATCTTTGCATGCACACCTGAAGAAGATCCAAGAGATGACCTAACACTAGAAACTACTAGGCTATTGGAAACCCTAGGTTCCTCCATCCAAACCGAGAATGAAAAAAACCAAAACCACCAAAATAAGTCGCTCCACCAAAAAACCAACACTTCCCACTAATAATAACCACCATCCTCCAAACACCCAACCACAGCTCCTTGCCAAGCTCCAAAATAGCTGATAACCCCACACCCTGCAAACTAGTACAACACCTCAAAGGCGCTCATAAATATCTCCGAACGCAAAGAGAAAGGTCCAAGGCATAGAAGCCCTAGTCATCAATGGCCCTGCAGACACCAGACAACGACAAAATCCATTTGCACAAATGACTATTGATTATTAATTCCTTATATTAATTATCCACTAAAGATGATTTAAAAATTCTACTTAACATCCAATTTGCATACACGAAATCACAGTGAACAAATTTAAGCAAGTTTTAAGTCTTTCCTTGAAAGGAAGCAAAAAAATAATTCACACATCAACAAGAAAAATTAGAGACAAAATAAAGATATCTTTGATATTAATTTCATATGAATTCAGGTAATGCCAACATTCTAGACCATTTCAGAATCACTTTTATTTATAGTGCAAATTACTTTGAGATTACAATACACAATTTACCATCACAGACTGATACTTTTCCCACATATACAAACTAGACCTAGACAAAAAAATGTACATACTATCACTTGACACAAGACTTTAGAACCTTTTACATACGACCTTTGTTTCCCTTTTAAAGAATAAGGGAGAAAACAAGCTTTGGGCCATTTAAAATTTTGACTAGCAATAGGTAACCGCCTAAAGTCACTACAAGACAAACAATTTTTTTAAGAAATTGATAAAAGATGAAAAACATCCTTCTAATCTCTGTAGGTGGTAGTTTTAGATGATAAACCTAATGAATTTTTACCTTCTTGAGTATGTGTATCAATTTGTACTTGATCTGATAGCTCTATGGACTTATTTACGTTGTTCTTATTAAGCTGGTTGTTGCAGTTTTAAAAATATTTGCATATTGTTTCCTTAAATCCTTCAAAAAAAAATTATAATATGATAGATTGAAATGAAAATCATATCTGATCCTTTTTATAATTTTATTTCAATCAAATTTTAAAATTTGGCACCAAGGCTAATTACCAATTCATGATTGAAAAGATCAAAAATTAAAAAACTAGCTTAGAGAGGCTAGGAACTCCTAATATTGATTTTTATTCACATAAAGCCTCAATTACTTCATTCTTACTCCTATTTATTGGTGTTGGGTGATTATCATAGTATTCTTCCAATATGTAAGTTCTTGCAACTTCCATCCTAATCAACCCATCTTCAAGTTTCTGATGAACTATAACTGATTGAATGTTTGAAGATGACAAAGTTGATGATCACCGAGTTGTAGAAAGTAAATGCAAGACATTAAATCAGTTAATGTATTGTATTTTCATTGATTTCAACTTAATATGTTATGTTTACTCATGAACATATTGTCACAACACTTGGATAGCTAAAGAGACAAATTTTTTGTTGTCGATAACCACATACATCAAGTGACAGTAAACCACGACAGACAGTGAACCCCGAGCACATAAGTTCACAGTGTTGCCTGACGGACAGTGTTACCCGAGCAAGTGATACCCGAGCAAGCATTACTAAGATAACTGTAGTTGTCACCAAACATAACTGAAGTTGATGCCTGAGCTATTTGCAGTAGTCATCGAGCACAACTGAAGTATTGACCATCGGGAACTGAAGTTAGGAAATAAAAAACAACTTAGCTGACAGAGGTATATTTAGAGTTAATTAATTGTTTACTTTATTTCTATCGATCAGTTAAAAGCTAAAAGATAAGATGGAGATTTAAAGCATGTTTTATTCCAGAAAACAAGGAGAGATTTACGGAATAAAACTAAAGCAAGCATGGAAAGCTTTACGGATCAAGAAGTGATCAACGAAGAAAACAATAAGAATGAATGGATAAATCATGTCTATATAAAGAGACAAGTAATTCATTATGAAGAGAGGAGTACTGAGAATATTTTGGTGAAGATTGAAGTCTTCATATAGACCTGATCATACAAGTTGAAGAACAGAGCTAAGAATTATGCAGACACTGAGCAACAAAGAAGCAACATCATTCACCGAGCATAAAGAAGGGGAGAAAATGAATTGAAGAGAAAATTGATTAGAGAGGTATTATAGGCTTACAATAGATCTTAATATCTACAATTTTAAGTTGTATTATTGAAGAAATCATTCACTATTTCAGTTTAACCATTGACTCAAAAAATCTCTTAACCAAGTGGGATTTAACCTTCCTTTCTATATTGAGATACATCCCAAGGAGTATCAAAAGGTTTTTACTTGTTGACAACATAGTGAATGCACAAGGTCAAAAGACTAACCATTGGTTTTAAATCCTCTAACAAGGTCGCACTTAACAGTGTGTTTGTAACCTTTAACAGGGTTGGCTCTACACCGAGCTCACTTTAGAAGAGTGAAAATTTTGGGTTACTGAGCCCAAGTGGTTTTTCCCTTAACAAGGCTTCCTCGTTAAAAATTCATGTGTCAAATGTGTATTTATTTAGTTTTCTTGATTGTTTTCTTTACACATTATTGATTCTGGATTGGTCAGTAATCACTAGAGTTTATTTACTGCATTTTGGTAAAGTCTAGAAAAGAGATACAGTAAAGATCACCGAGCAACATACAATTATTAAGATTGATTAAAGACATACATCTTGTAGGATTGAATGATAACTGAAGGTTTTGTATTTGTGGTATAAACATTTGGTTGAATTATTGGATTAATTTTTTAGGACACTGATTCACCCCCCCCCCCCTCTCAGTTATTCTAGCAATTGGTATCAGAGGTTTGATGCTTAGAAGNTTCCCCCCCCCCCCCCTCTCAGTTATTCTAGCAATTGGTATCAGAGGTTTGATGCTTAGAAGGAAGGTTTAAAGACCTAAGATAAAGATCACAAGATGAGTAAGAGGGATTGCCTAATTTGAACAAGGACAACTTTGCATCATGGAAAAGAAGGATAAGACTCCACCTATCAGGTATTGGAAATGATGTTACACAGTTCTTGGAAACTGAATTTTCTCTACCCACTGGACCTTCAAAACTTGATCAAATGATAGAGAAACATGAACATAATTCTATGATGATAGAACTTGCTTCTTCACTCTCTGATGCTGAATTTGAAGATGTCAAATCATGCACCACTGCAAAAAAATGTGGGACAAACTCATGCTAGTACTTGGATGAGACAAAAATGTGCTGAGGGCTAAAGCTAAAATCCTAAGAGGAAAGTTTGATGACCTTAGAATGAAAGAAGGAGAGAACATCACTTAGTACAGTGGCAGAATCAAAGAGGTTGTTAATTCTATCCTAGGAGTAGGAGGTGTACTAGAAGAAGAAACAGTTGTAAGTAAAATTCTGAGAACCCTACTGACTGTTTATGCTATTAGAGTATCTGCAATTCAAGAAATGAGAGCAGTAGCAAATAACAATGTTACTCTGATAGTTTGATTGATATACTTATTTCATTTGAGATGAATAACTATGATAACAATGTCTTACCAAATATTGAGTCTGCATTCAAATCTTCTCTGAACATAAGTAAATCAAGTCATAAACACACTGTGAGAAATTATAGTGAAATTGATAGTGATGAACAAGAACTTGATGAAATTGAAGCACTAATGGCTAGAAGATTGCAAAGAGGCAAAGGTAGATACAAAGGTAAATTACCCTTGGTATGTTTTAATTGTAAAGAAATTGGCCACTTTGCTGCTAGATGCCCTAAAAAAATAAAATATGAAAGAAACAATGACAAATATTACGAAAAGAAGTTTTACAGAAGTGATGACTGAGATTACCGAAGTAACTGACACTCTGACAGAAGAGATAACTGAGACTACAACAAAAAAGGTACGAAGGCTTGTTACCTAGTTGAGAACAAAGCTGAAAACACTGACACCGAGTGTGATGAAGATGTTGAGACAGTGTTTGTTGCTATGAAGGATGATTCAGACAAAGAAGAAAGGTATGTAGAAACTACACTCATATCTAAGGTTAGTAAAAATGATGTCTAGATTATTGATAGTGGCTGTATTCACCACATGACTAGAGATAAGGAAAAATTTGAAACTTTTGAATGTTATAATGGTGGATCAGTTAGGATGGATAATGACTCACCTTGTCCATTTGAAGGTAAAGGAACCATCATGTTGAATGATTTGATCAGATGTGAAAATATATATTGGGTGAAAAGACTTAACTATAATCTATTGAGTGTTTCACGACTGAATAACATAGGTCACCGAGTTGCATTTGAGAACAAAAAGGCTAAGATTTATAATGGAACAGGAAGGTTGATCGGTACTGGTGAACAGACAAAAGTCTTGATAATATTGAGACCATTTGTTTATTGGCTAGAAATGAAGACATTTGGTTGTTGCATAAAAGGTTATGTCATGTGAACTTTGACAACATGGTTAGGATAAGCAAGAAAATAAAAGTAAGAGGCTTACCGAGCATGTCAAAAACTGACCATGTCATGTGCAAGAATTGTCAAAAAGGTAAAATGACAAAGTCTAGTTTCAAGAGAAAAACCTACACATCTAATTCTATTCTAAAATTATTTCATACTGACTTATATGGACCAATGAGAACAAAGAGCTATTATGATGACAATTGCTTCATTCTATTTGTTGATGACTATTCTAGAATGATGGCTGCCATGTTCTTAAAAGAGAAATCAGAAGAATTTAAGATGTTCAGATGGTATAAATCTATAGTTGAAAATCAAGGTGGAAAAGAAATGAAATTTTTAAGATCAGATAGAGAAGGAGAATTTATTTCTAATGAATTCACTAACTTTTGTAATGACCATGGAATTACAAGACATGTTTCTGCACCGAGAACACCACAGCAAAATGGGATTGTTGAAAGAAGCAACATATCAATTGTTGATTGTGCCAGAACACTAATGATTGAGAAAGGCATCACACAAACATTTTGGAGAGAAGTTGTAAGTACTGTTGTCTATACATTAAATAGAGTTCAATTAAAGAAAGACACCAATAAGACACCTTATGAGCTATGGAATGGACACACACCGAATGTAAGTTACTTTAGAATTTTTGGAAGTTAATGTTATATATTGAAAGATGAAAGAAATGGAAAACTTTACTCCAAAAGTGATGAAGGAATATTTCTAGGTTATTCTACCAAAAGCAAAGCTTATAAATGTCTTAACAAATCCTCTAAAAAAATCATTGAAGTGCTAATGTTAAAGTGGATGAATTTGTTGAGAAAAATGATGAGGAAAGAAGAAAGGAACCGGAAGACTAAAAAAAATTTGTCTATAGTTAATAACCTGACACTTTGCCTGAGCAACAGTGTAACACTACCAAGCGTCAGAACAATGCACCCGAGCATCAGGATGCAAACATCAAAAATCAAGATGTTCACAATGTTGAACCAAGTGATGATGAAGATCAAAATGAAGGTCAAGATGATGATCAAAATGTTGTACAGATATATGAACCTATACTTGCCAAGTATGTCAGAAGGCACCATCAACATAAACAAATCATAGGAGACAAAAAAGCTAGAATTAGAACAAGAAGTAAGTCACTCAATACTAGATGTCTAATTTATGATTTTGAGCCTAAATCTATTAATACAACACTTGAGAATCAGGAATGGGTAAGTGCAATGAATGAAGAGATTTAGAAGATTTAGAAGAACAAGACATGGACATTAGTACCTAGACCGAGTGACAAGAATGTCATTGGTACCAAATGGATATTCAGAAACAAACTGAATGAAAATGGAGAAGTCACAAGGAAAAAAGAAAGATTGGTATGCAAAGGGTATGCACAAGAAGAAGGTATTGACTATGGAGAAACATTTGCACCCATTTCTAGACTAGAAGGATTACAAATTCTACTTGCTTATGCTTCTTTCAAAGGATTCAAAGTACACCAAATGAATGTAAAATCTGCATTCATGAATGGAATACTAGAAGAGGAGGTATACATTGAACAACCTGAAGGGTTTGTTAATCCTAACAAGAGGAACATGGTTTGTAGAATACACAAAGCCTTGTATGGATTGAAACAAACACCGAGAGCATGGTATGAAATAATTCACTCTTATCTCATTAGTATTGGATTTGTAAGAACAAGTGATAACAATAATATGTATTTGAAAGGAGAAAATGATGATAAGAATTTGGTTTCTGAAATATTTGTTGATGATATCATATTTGGAGGGAATGATATGCTATGCAAGTCATTTTCTGGAAATGAGAAAATATTTTGAGATGTAAATGTTTGGAGAGATCAAGTTCTTTCTTGGTCTTCAGATTCTACACCAAGATGCAGCAATTTACATCACACAATCCAAATACATCAAAGAAGTTTTGAAGATATTAAAAATGGAGGAATAAAAACTAGTTGGAACACTGATGGCAACCAAATGAAAATTGACAAAGGAAGACAAGTCAACCGAGGTAAATCATACCTTATATAGATCAATGATTGGAAAACTAATGTATGTTGTACATACTACACCAGATATAGCACATGCAGTTGGTATAATTGCAAGATTTTATGCTAATCCCAAGGAATCACACATGACTGTTGTCAAAAGAGTTCTGAGATATATGAAAAATACCGAAGACTATGGTCTATGGTATAATAAAGGAGGCAAATTTGAGCTACAAGTCTATACCGATGTTGATTGGGCTAGAAACATAGATGACAGAAAGAGCACAACAGGAGGAGCATTCTTTATGGGTGACAAACTTGTCACATGGATAAGTAAAAAGCAAGGATGCATCTCACAATCAACTGCAAAAGAAAAATATGTGGTTGCTACTGCAAATTGCTCGAACATTTCATGTATCAAGAAATTACTGAAAGGTATGAATATGAACATTCTTGAACCAGTAATTATCTATTGTGATAATACAAGTGCTATCAACATCTCAAAGAACCCTATAATGAATGCTAAGACAAAGCATATAGCAATAAAATATCATTACTTGAGGGAACAAGAGAAAGAGAAAGATGTGATACTGGAATATGTGCACTCTAAAGAACAATTAGTAGACATATTCACAAATCCATTACCTAAAGATACATTTGAGTACCTTAGGAATAGACTAGGGGTCTGACCTTTGTCTATTGGTCACTAAGCTGACTAGGAAGCTACATCAGCCTTCACACAATCAGAAGATCAATCATGTTTATGCAAGCTGAGCTTGGACTGCAATGATATATCAGTACATAGAAAGGTACTTATCTACAGCAAACACCAGAGATATTGGTGGCTACTACAGAGCTAAATTGAAGATAGAGAGGAAATTCAAGGAATATATTAGGGATAGATATATTATACGTTTGGCATTATTGTCAAAGGGAGAGAAATACTCTAAATGAAATATGGGAAAGAGATAGCCAAAGGGAGAGATAATTGTCAAAGGGATAGATCTATCCATCAAGGAGAAGAACAGTCAAAGAGAAAAGAAAACATCAGAGAAAGAAGATGAGTCTAAAAAGGGAGAGAAAGATTCAAAGAACTAACCATCCATCCAAGGGAGAGAATTGGAAAGAGTTGACATTGCATATCTATCCAGAAAAGGGAGAAGAGATTATACATCAAAGGGAAAGACAAAATTTCTACATCTATCCATCAAAGGGAATAAATAAAGACAAGCACTCTGTAAGAATCAAATCTAAGCTAGGAGAGCTTATCGAGAGCCATATATTTGAATTGGTTATAGAACAATAGAAATGGGAGAGATTGATGAACTACAACTGATATTTCATATTGTGTTAGTAGTATGTTGCAATCAATGCCAAAGGGAGAGATTGATGAACTATAACTGGTTGAATGTTTGAAGATGACAAAGTTGATGATCACCGAGCTGCAAAAATTAAATGCAAGACATTAAATCAGTTAATGTATTATATTTTCATTGATGTCAACCTAATTTGTTATTTTTACTATGAACATATTGTCACAACACTTGGAGATCTAAAGAGACAAAAAATTTGTCGTCGGTAACCACATACACTGAGTGACAGTAAACTCCGATAGACAGTGAACCCCAAGAACAGAAGTTCACAGTGTTGCATGATGGACAATGTTACCCGAGCAAGTGATACCGAGAAAGCATTACTGAGCTAATTGCAGTTGTCACCGAACAGAACTAAATTTGATGCCCAAGCTATCTGCAGTAGTCACCGAGCACAACTAAAGTGTTGACCGACCGGAACTGAATTCAGGAAACAACAAAACAACTTAGCTGACAGAGCTATATTTAGAGTTAATTGATTGTTTACTTTATTTCTATCGATCAGTTAAAATCTAAAAGATAAGAAGGAGAATTCCAAAAAACAAGGAGAGATTTACGAAATAAAACTAAAGCAGGCATGACAAGCTTTACAGATCAAGAAGTGATCAACAAAGAAAACAAGAAGAATGAATGGATAAATCATGTCTATATAAAGAGACAATTAATTCATTATGAAGAGAGGAATGTTGAGAATATTCTAGTGAATATTGAAGTCTTCATATAGACCTAATCATACAAGCTTAAGAACAGAGCTAAGAATTCTGCAAACCCCGAGCAACAGAGAAGTAACAACATTCACCGAGCAGAAAGAAGGGGAGCAAAGGAATTGAAGAGAACATTGATCAAAGAGGTATTATGAGATTACAATAGATCTGAATATCTACAAGTTTAAGTTGTATTATTGAACAGATCATTCACTATTTCAGTTTAACCATTGCCTCAGAAAATCTCTTAACCGAGTCAGATTTAACCATCCTTTCTATATTGAGATACATCCCAAGGAGTATCAAAAGGTTTTTACATGTTGACAACATAGTGAATGCACAAGGTCAAAATAATAACCATTAGGTTTAAATCCTCTAACAAGGTCGCATATAACAGTGTGTTTGTAACCTTTAATAGGGTTGGCTCTTCACCGAGCTCACTTCAAAACAATGAAAATTTTGGGTTACCGGGCCCAAGTTGTTTTTCCCTTAACAGAGTTTCCACGTTAAAAATTCATGTGTCAAATGTGTATTTATTTCATTGCATCGATTGTTTTCTTTACACATTATTGATTCTGGATTGGTTGGTAATCACTAGAGTTTATTTACTGCATTTCTGTAAAGAGTAGAAAAGAGATACAGTAAAGATCACTGAGCAATATATAATTATTAAGATTGATTAAAGGCATACATCTTGTAGGACTGAATGATAACTGAAGGTTTTGTATTTTTGGTATAAACATTTGGTTGAATTATTGGATTAATTTTTGAGGCCACTGATTCACCTTCCCCCCTCTCAGTTATTCTAACAGTTTTGACATATGATCAAAATATGTCCCTAGTTTGTCAACTGTCTTATCTTATTATTAATTGATATCTAAAAGAATGGGACCGAGGATGTTTCTTATATCTCGCCTCCACTTTTTCTTTCTCTTGATATCACCATCATCCTTGAATGATGAAGGCATATGGTAGATAGAGTTTCCTTCAAAATTTATCAACTCTATTGTGATCAATGTTGTATACAACTTGTGTGCCCCGGCCAAAAGATGAATTCTATGATGGCATTTGATATAAATAGCATCTAGTGATTTTTTTACTTATATCAAAAGGATATTGACCTTGGAATACCCTTATTGATTCTAATCTTCTACCCAAAAATGAAATGTCCCACTTTTTGGCCAACTTTGACACTGAAATGAACATTCTGAACAAAATCTTCACTTTCAGACACCTATTGTTGTAAAACCATTAAGAATTTGAAGATGATGTAAACTAGTGACTTTAAGAATTTTTTTTATAGTTTATATATATATATATATATA
>MU225498.1:871923-938544 GCA_018584345.1 Thuja plicata | reverse complement strand
GACACATTGGGACACTGAAGTGTGTCTAAAGGGGTCCTACGACCTCTTGGGACACACTTGAGTGTTTTAATGTGTCAAAAGGGGTCATGAGGACTTCCTAGGGGTCCTACGACTGTGATAAGATGTACTAGGACCCCTTAGGTCCCTCTTTGACCCTTGAGAATATATTGGAACACTCAATTGTGTCCCAAGAGGTCGTATGACCTCTTGGGACACACTTGAGTGTTACAATATTTCAAACAGGGTCATAGGAAGTCTCCATGACCCCTTTTGACACATTGGAACACTCAAGTGTGTCCCAAGAGGTTGTAGGACCCTTTGGAACACAATTGAGTGTTCTAATGTGTCTCTGGGGGTAAAAGAGGGACCTAAGGGGTCCTAGTACATGTTCTTATGTGTTAGGACCTCTAAGAAGACCCCATGACCCCTTTTGACACAATAGAACACTCAAGTGTATTCTAAGAGGTTGTAGGACCCCTTGGGACACACTTGAGTGTTCTAGTGTGTCCCTGGGGGTCAAAGAGGCATCATAAGGGGTCCTATTACACCTTCTCACGTGTTAGGACCCATAAGAAGACCTCATGACCCCTTTTGACACATTGAAACACTCAATTGTGTCCCAAGGGGTCCTACAACCTCTTGGGACACACTTGAGTGGTCCAATGTCTTGAAATGGGTTAAGGCGACTTTCTAGGGGTCCTAACATGTGATAAGGTGTACTAGGACCCCTTAAGACCCTCTTTAACCCCCGATGACACATTGGAACACTCAAGTGTGTCCCAAGGGGTCCTATGACCTCTTAGGACACACTTGAGTGTTTCAAAGTTTCAAAAGGGGTTATGAGGTCTTCCTAGGGCTCCTAACACATGCGAAGGTGTACTAGGACCCCTTAGGACCCTCTTTGACCCCCAGGGACACATTGGAACACTCAAGTGTGTCTGAAGGGGTCCTACGACCCCTTGAGACACAGTTGAGTGTTCCAATGTGTCAAAAGGGGTCATGAGGACTTCCTAGGAGTCCTACTACTGTGATAAGGTGTACTATGACCCCTTAGGTCCCTCTTTGACACCCAAGAACATATTAGAACACTCAATTGTGTCCCAAGGGGTCCTATGACCTCTTGGGACACACTTGAGTGTTATAATGTTTCAAAAGGGGTCATGAGAAGTCCCCGTGACCCCTTTTGACACATTGAAACACTCAAGTGCATCCCAAGAGGTTGTAGGACCCCTTGGGACATAATTGAGTGTTCTAATGTGTCTCCAGGGGTCAAAGAGGCACCTAAGGGGTCCTAGTACATGTTCTCACATGTTACGACCCCTAGGAAAACCCCATGACCCTTTTTGACACAATAGAACACTCAAGTGTATTCCAAGAGGTTGTAGGACCCCTTGAGACACACTTGAGTGTTCCAATGTGTCTTTGGGGGTCAAAGAGGCATTGTAAGGGGTCATATTACATCTTCTCATGCATTAGGACCCCTAAGAAGGCCTCATGACCCCTTTCAACACATTGAAACACTCAATTGTGTCCCAAGGGGTCCTACAACCTCTTGGGACACACTTGAGTGGTCCAATGTCTCAAAAGGGGTCAAGGGGACTTCCTAGGGTCAAGGGGACTTCCTTGGGGTCCTAACACATGATAAGGTGTAATAGGACCCCTTAGGACCCTCTTTGAACCCCCCTCTTTGAACCCCGGGGACACATTGGAACACTCAAGTGTGTCCCAAGGGGTCCTACGACCTTTGGATACACTTGAGTGTTCCAATGTTTCAAAAGGGGTCATGAGGTTTTCGTTGGGGTCCTAACGCATGAGAAGGTGTAATAGGACCCTCTTTGATCCTTGGGGACACATTGGAACACCCAGGTGTGTCCCAAGGGGTCCTAGGAAAGTTCATTTGAAAAAAAAAATTACCCGAAAATATCAGGTACCCAAAAAAATCAGGTACCCGATTAGGCTTGTGCTTTGGTATCAGGTTTGCCCGGGTGTACTAACACCCAAGCCTACTAAAAAGTCAACAAACATTTTCATGCGCTTTTGGATGAGCGAAAAGTGGATTTTTTTCACATCGCCACTTTTTGGCCCCTCGTGATCTTGCACATACCCTACAATCTTCTCAATATCCTCAACATAGCTCTCCGTGAATAGTAGGGATTTTCTCATAGAGTCTGTCCCCCTTTGACAATAATGGAAAGGGGTGTCATAACTCTTCTTCTTTCTTCTGGAAGGTGTATCTTTTTCAAATATTCATGCCTACAATAACCAAGTGCAAAATCACCCAAATAAGTTTTGTAATGTTCTTGCGATCACTCCCCCTGAGGAGTAGATCCATACATCAAGTCCAGAAAATGATATAGCTCTGAGAGCCACTGGACTGATGCATTCCTGTATCAATTTAGTTCTTGCAAGGAGGGGATCACACCCCAAGCATACCTCTGAGATACTCAAAGGAATCCTTTGGAAAAGTTTTTGTAAATATATCTACTATCTATTCCTCTGTGCTAAGATACTCCAATCTGATCTCCTTCTCTGCTACCTTGTCCCTCAAGAAATGATACTTAATATAAATATGTTTAGTCTTTAAATTTATTGCTAGATTCTTTGACATGTTCACTGTGCTAGTGTTATCACAATGCATAACCACTGGATCTTCAAAATTTATTCCAATGTCCTTCAACATTTGTTTCATCCAAAAAATCTATGTACAATTTATAGCAGCAACAACATACTAAGATTCAACAGTAGAATAAGCTATACAATCCTACTTCTTACTTAACGATGAAACCAACCTTTTTCCAAGGAAAAATACTCCTCCACTTTTACTCTTTTTGTCATCGACAGTACCTGCTTAATCAACATCAGTATATGCTTGTAAGATAAAATCATCTGATTTTTCATACCATAACCCATACTCTATTGTTCCTTTCAAGTATTTGAAAATTATTTTCATAAGAGAAGGTGTGTCTCTTTAGGATCTGCTTGATATCTTGCCACAATTCCAACTGCATTAGCAATATCCGGTCTGGTGTGAGTTAAATATTGTAGACCTCCAATCATTGATTTGTACTTTGTCTGAATAACACTGAGTTTCATCATTATTAGTAAGTTTGTAACTAGTCACCATGGGTGTCCCAATAGGTTTACAATCTTCGATTCCAAATTTATTCAACATTTCCTTAAGATACTTGGTCTGAGAAATGAAAATACCACTCTTATTCTGATTAATTTTCAATCCAAGGAAAAATTTCATCTCACCAATCATTGACATTTAAAATTTATTTTCCATTTCTTTAGAGAATATTTTACTCATCACATCATTTCCTCAAAAATGATATCATCAACAAAAACTTCTATGATTAGAATTTCATCTTCACTAGTTCTTAAATACAAATTGCTATCTGCATTACCTTTTCTGAAGCCAAGACGAAGTAGATACCTGTCAAGTCTTGCATACCGTGCTCTTTGTGCTTTTTAAGTCGATACAAATCTTTCTTCAACTTACAAACCATGTCTTCATCTTTTGTCAAAGTAAATCCATCAAGTTACTCAATGTATATCTCTTCCTCTAGATCTCCATTCAAGAATGTAGATTTCACATCCATCTAATATACCTTGAAATATTTATGTGCAACATAAGAAAGAAATAATCTTACTGCTTCCAACCTAGCAACAGGAGCATATGTTTCTTCAAAGTCTATGCCTTCTTGTTGCGAGTAGCCTTTACAAACCATTCTTTCTTTATTTCTTACCATTGTTCCTTCCTCATCCATTTTGTTTCTGAAAACCCATTTAGTTCCTATAACATTATTATTTTTAGGTCTTGGAACCAATTCCCAAGTGTTGTTCTTCTTTATCTATTCTAATTTTTCCTGTATAGCTTTAGTGCAAGATTCATCTCTACATGCCTCATCAGTAAATTTTGGTTCAACTTGAGAAATCAAACAAATTTCATCTCTTAATTTAGATCTTGTCATCATTCCTCTATTTGCATCTCCAATAATTTGATCTTTAGGATGGTTTTTCTTAACATACCTCAGAGTCTTAGGAATTTCAATAGGATCATTTGAATCCTCTTGACATACCTTGATCTCACAGTCAATCTCAAAAGGTTCTTCTTGGTCTGCAGTAACTTCCTTGATCTCTGTATTCTGATTATAGTCATACATTCTCTCTTGAACCTAGAACTTCTCATCAATAATCACATTAGCACTTTCAATAATCCTCCTCAATCTAAGATTGAAACATTTATAGAATTTTATCTTAGTGGAATAACAAAGGAAGATCCCTTCATCACTTCTAGCATCAAACTTCCCTATCTCACCATCTCTTTTGATATATCATTTCTACCAAATATTCTAAAATATTTCACAGTAGGAGTATGATTAAACCATAATTCATAAGGAGTCTTACTTGTACCTTCTCTGATCTGAATTCTGTTCAAAGTATACACAATAGTACCACCAACTTCTCTCCAATGAACATGTGACACATTTCCTTCCAGCATCATAGTTCTAGCAACATCTAATATTGTTTTGTTTCTTTGATCTGCTATCCCATTCTATTGTGGTTTCCTAGGAGCAGATGTTTGTCTGTATATTCCATGCTCTTCACATTAGGTATTGAAAAAATATGAAGTAAACTCGCCACCTCTATCTGATCTCTAACATTTTATCTTTAAGCCTGATTCACTCTCAACTTTTTCTTTGAATATTTTGAATTTGTCAAAATGCTTATGATTTCTCTTTTAAATATGTGATCCAAATCATCCTAGAAAAGTCATCAACAAAAATTATAAAGTACCTTTCACCATAGTAAGATCTTGTTCTTATAGGACCACACAGATCTGTATGCATTAGATCCAACTTCCCTTTCGCTGAGTAAGATTTTTTTTGAAACTGCTTCTAGTATGCTTCCCCATTACACATTCTCTACACATGGTGTTAGATGGTTTCACAATCATTGGTAGATCTCTAACTGCATTATTCATGGTTGCCTTCACAATATTATCAAAGTTAACATGAAAAAATATTCTATGCCATAACCAACTGTCATCAACCTTCACAACATAACAAGAAGCCTCAGATGTATTTAATTCAAATACATTACCTCTGGATTTAGTACCAGATGTGCTCAAGTATCCTGACTTACTTATGATAGACCATTTCCCATCAATGAATTTTAATTGATAAACCTTGTCCACTAGTTGTCCAACACTCAACAAATTATGCTTAAGTCTATCAACAAGTAATATATTGCTAGTATTGGTTTTTCCATCCAAAGATATAGATCCAACTCCAATGATAAGATTAGGAGTATTGTCACCAAATCTCACAACACCACCATCATACTTATTCATCTTAACAAACTTATTTTTATCTCCAGTCATATGGTGTGAACAATCACTATCTATGACCCATTTAGATTTCTTTTCAACATGAGATACTAAATCTCTTTCTTCATGTAAAGGTTTATCATCTTTGATAGAAATAAATCCAATCTCATCATAATCAATAGCATCATCATCAGAAACACCTTCTAGAATAATAACATTCCTTATCATTTGAATACTTAGGCTTATAAAACTTAGATTTATTCTATGGAACCCTTGTAGGACATCTAGATGGAAAATGACCTATCTTATTGCATGAAAAAGATTTCAGAGATATCTTTCCTTTAAACTTACACTTACCTCTCTTTTCTATTCTAGCAATCAAGGCCACAATTTCATCTAGATTTCTTTCTTCTTCTTGTATATGTTCCCATTCATTAGCATATTCATCGAGCTCTTCTCTCAAGTCACTACTGCTGGTGCTCTCAATTCTTGATAAATTCTTTTTATTTTTATGCATAATCGCCTTGAATGCTGACTCAAATTTAGGTAATCAATCTCCCAGCTCTGCGGCCTCAAAGGTAGTTAGTTTTCCAATAAACATCTCTCTATTGAAGTTCAGTGTCAAAGGTGTGATCTCTTCTATAGCTTTCACTTTGGTTTTGTATACAGGTGTCAAGGATCTGAGAATTTTTGCAATCACTTCTTCCTCACTGTAAGTGCCTCAATATTTTCTGATGCCAATAACAACTTCAGTAATTCTCTGTTCATATGCTCTAATATTCTCATCATCTCTCATTTTTAATGTTTCCATCTTTGTCTTCCAGTTCTGCAACTTCGCCTTCTTAGTAAACTTGTCCCCTTCATATAGTGCTTCCAATATTTTCCAAATGTCATGTGCAGAATCTAAATCTTTTACCTCTGTGAATTCACCTTCAAAAAGTGTACTAATCAATGCTTCTCTTGCGACCATGTTGTGTGAGAATGCCTTCTTTTCTTCATCAGTAGCTTTATCTAGTTCATCCTCAGCCTTCATCTATACACTACTCTTTGATATTAACTAGTAGTTGATTCCCAAGCATAGAAAATATGTTCACATCTTGTTCTTCCAACTGTCAAAGTTTGCAGGATCAAACTTTGAACTATCCTTCCTATAGTAATCCATCTTCACGATCACCTCAAGTTGTTAAGCTTTCTCTCCAAAAACCAATATCTCTTATACCAATTGTTAGGAATAATAGTCCATAACACAACTGAGAGGGGGTGAATCAGTTGTGAGACAAATTATTAAATATTAAACTTTATAAACAAAAATTTCATCCAAATGATAACATAGTAAATGCCAACACAATAATACTTGATCCTTTGTTGTCGAGGAGTCCCTGTTAAAGCTAAAACCATGGTGGGAATTAACACCCACAAATAATGTACTGAGAGTATAGTATCCCTGTTAAAATATTTAGCCCTATTAGGATCTTATTGATGTATTACAGTACATAGTCCCTTTTAAAGGACAAACCCTATTAGGAGTCAAGAGTAACGGTGGGCTCATTACCAAGGCACACTACCTAAAGAAGGTTTAAGCCACCCTCAGGACTTAAAATTCAAAACACAAGTGTATATAGAAAATATACAATGCAGTGGACTGTTTGATAACAACTATCTTTGCTTGGTTAGTTCCAATGAAGTAACATAATCACAAACTATGCTCTACATCCAACAGAAAAAAAAGATCGCAACTTCCACACTTATCTGTCTCTATGTATTCCTCTTACATACATATTTTCAAAAGAAAAGATCTCTCATATATACCCTATTACAATAATTGATTAGGTCTACCAATCAAGCTTTCCCAATATACAAATAATTATTTAACCCCTTGCTAAGATACACACGGTACCTATAACAAGTAAACATCAATTAAAATTCATCAAATATAATCCAAGATCTGTAAACCACGCTCCTAATCCATAATACAAGCTACATTACTGGAGCCGGCCCCAAATAGGTCTCCTCCAGAATACATGCCACAGATGATGTCACCAATGATCATACAACTTGCGACCCATAAAAAACATTCCTTAACATGTCTTCTTCCATTCCTTAAGCTCACATAACCTAAATCCACATCACTTGTAAGTTATACTCAAAACACAGAGACTAACTCTGTCACATTCCAATATCCATTCTTCACTAAAACATATGTAACTCCTCTAATACACACTATTAAGCTGTGTGACCTTAGGAATAAGATCACAACACATCTCTGCATACATCACTATCTTCATTCAGTCTGAAGCATCCATACAGTACTCGTACACCTATGTCATTCATAAAGAAATAGTAATAACCAATCTCTTCTTCCTCCATATAAACATATGTTGACATCAGTGAAAAAAAATGAATGCCAACAACATCATCAACAACCAATTCCAAGAGTTTAATATTTTCTTCCCATGAATTTAATGCAATCTTCTTTGTGGATATGACACTATGAGAAGTGATTTGTGTTTCTTTCACAACTATTACATTTGATGACCTTTTGAAAATAAAATGGATACATAAATCATTATGTTCTTTAATCATTGTAGGCTTATCTACATGGTAGGGAAGATGAACCATATTTCTAGCATATCATGCTTATCATCAAAAGTAGATGACATAGGTTTCTTAGTAGATAAAGAAAGATATGAAAATGGAAGAGGGATGGATGATGGAGTTGGAAATGTAGTAGGGGAAGAAGTAGGTGGCATTTATGCAATAGGAGGAGATGGTGGTAGAGTTTTTGGTTGTACTTATTGAATTCTAGACATTGGTGGCATGGGTAGTGTATCCACATCAATTTAAGAGGGCTAGATTTAATTTAATCCTTTCTCAGGGTCATTCAGATAATACCAATAGGCATTATATGCTATATTTTATCTTGTTTTATTTGCCTCGTAGTATTGGATTTTGTACCACCTTTCTCTATTTTTCAACAACCCAACATAGCTTTGTGAATTCTTTATTATATCTCTCTCCTCATAGGGTTGATCAATAAAATATTTTTGTTTTATGCCCTATTGTAATCTAATCTATAAACAATTTTGGATCATTTAGCCTATACTTTCTAAATGCCATATTGTAAGGCCTTAATTCATTCTCCAAAAGATCTAGGGCCTTTTTTATGAAAAATATGAAAATTAGAGAATCTTATTTGGAATGGAAAAAATGATCCCATTCTACGAGATCCTCTAATGTGAGCCTCTTTTGACTCCCACAACTGATATATAACCTCAAAAAATCTACCATGTCTAGCACTAATTTTTGCAATACCCAGGGTTGATAGGGGATCCAAATACTTTGATGATTGTATGATCCTTGAAGTAGACCAATACCCCCAATTGTGATCATTCTTTAACACTGGAGCCTAGGTCCTTGGGCCTTACAAATCTCATGACATCCCATGATAGACCCTAATCAACTAACACACCCAAAAAACACAAGATTTTCCTAATAAAACAATTTTGAAATATGACATAACTTAATGTTAGGAAGTGCTTATCATAAATTTAGGTCCACTCTTGGACTAGAAAATCCTAATTATCCACTCTTAGATTAACCATTAAGGGTTCTTCCCATACCTTCAATACGTTAAACTAAAAAATGTGCATCAAGATAGAATAGAACTTGAAATAGACAGTAAACTTCTCTCCCTTTGCATTCTTCAAGGCCTTATGCAAGTTCTCTGCAAGTAGACTTGCATAATCAAAAGGTCTATTTTTCTCTCTAGATTGGATTTCTACACATAATACCAACATGTGATTTGGGAGACTCAACTTTGCATCTTTCCCAAACATCAGACGTAGGGAATAATATGTATCCTTGAAATATCCTGCAAATAAATTTGTATTAAAGGGGGGTTGATCTCTTGGTGTTAAATTTATTTCCTCACCCTTCCAATTATGTGACCTGAAAGTAAAAATCTTTCCCCTTGTTGGGTCTCAAAACTGTAGTTCAGAAGGAGGCACATATTTTTACATTAATAATCTTGAACATACAATTAGGACCAATGAAAAGGGTTGATTCTTCTACTCTTCTAGTTCTGCTAAATCACTTGGCGGGTGCACCTTTTAACTTTGTCAGCTTTGAATTTGAAAAAACAAATTTAATACTAATTAACCCGATTAAGAAATAAAACCTAAGCCCTACTTTCTCCAAATGAAGAATCAAATTTTCAAAGACCAATCCCTTATCTATTGGGTTGTAGAGTCACTTCCCATTAAGCTGTCACGTACCTTCTACGAGACAGTCTGAAATTGTTATTAGACCATCAACCATCCAATTCTATTAATGTAGTCACATCAAGAGTCAAAACATATGGCCAGTTCAATTGAATTTAATTCCACATATGGAAACCAATTGAAAAGTAAGAATAAGACCAGTTCTCATTATTCTTTACTGATTTTCAAACACATGTAAGAATTGAAAGACATACACAAGTCTTAAAATGGTATTTAAATCTATAATTTAATTATCACAAAGAACGAAACTCAAAGGAAGCTAAAACACACAACCCATTTTAAGGGTAAAGGTTTGCAATATGTATAGATATATTTTTTTTACAAGAAAAATCCCCTTTTATTAGCACACCTATGTGTCTATTTATAATTCTTTTCAAAATGGTTGTGGATTCCTCGAAGAGGAAGCGACAAGCTTCCAACCGTATTACATTCCATTTTCAATGATTATATCACAAGAAAACAAAATTTTACAACCCTATGAGTAGGAGTAGTCGTTGCATATAACAAAAGACCACTTCATAATGGCTATACAAAAAATGTGATGCTTAATCTATAGGAATTCCATCGAGAATTCGGTTCATCTCCTCCTAGAACTGTTCATGGTCAAAATTATGCTTGTCAAAAATAGCACGCAGCTCTGCCTTATCCTGCTCTACCTCCAACTTGAACATTTCATTTTGGTACCCTACATAGCTAGTGGAGAGGTCCCAAGAGGCCGACATGAGATCACTCAAAATATCTTGCTAACTTTCTTCATCAAAATCCAAATCTGGTTGGAGGATCAAACATGGATTTTTGTTCGACGTTCCTTCAACTACTGGCAAACCCATTTCGCTATCCAAATTTGGATAAATCCCTATGATGTATGGAACTACTATCAAATGTGTCTTATAAAGAGACAAATCATCAAATTGGAAGCCACATTAAATCATAAAAGAATGTTTCACGTAGGGTGGCTTGCCTTGGAATAAAAAAAATAAATGTCAATGAATCATAATTTGTTTTAACAGCTTTTCCTTCCTTATTGTCTTATCAAAATATTACTATAGATTACATGTTGATAGTCTTATTAATTATCCCCTTTTACATCCCTTGATTTTGAAATGGTACGCCTGCAAAAATCCACCTGGCATCATCACTTTGGTTCCTTACTGATAGTTTTCCACCACCTCTTTACTGGCACGATACTCCAAGTACGACGCAATATCACAAAATTGTAATCCTCAAGTTAGCAAAATAGCAATTGTAACTCTATTTCGTAAACCTCCCTTTTCACGGCATGCCACATAACGGTGTCTCTATTCCACAATCATCAATTCTACTCGCCTGTGGAATAGTGAAAATTTACTCCTGGTCTTAGATCATTGTAAATAAACATATTTCAACAAAAAGATTAGGAAAAGGTTGATTAATCAAGAATTGGTTCAACTAGTGGCTCTATCTGGTGGATGCATATCCCCTGTGGATATGGAAAGAATCCAACTATCTCATGGAAGAAGTAGACCACAATTTATTCATCTGGAAACATAAACAAATTTATCCCTATAACACATGGTGGCCTCTGGCCACTGAAACATGAATCCATTATTTTCCTGTGTCAAAAACCTTGTTGTTAAGGCATCTCCAAAATATGATAATGTACATCTTTTTTAGGGAATTCCAAAAGACATCTATCTCTATGTGGACACAAAAGTAATTTTCTCCTTTTGGTTGGGAAAAACTCAAAAATGTGAGTATCATCACTGCTTTGATGGTACCAATTTTTTATTTTTTATTTTTTATTTTAGTTTTTCCTAGAATCACACTGTCACACATCCTCATCCAAACAGAACCATCTCCTTCACAGATCACTCGTTCCCCTTTGCTTCAATTTTGAGAAATGTTATTATCCTTCCTGTTAAGAGTATTAATGTCATTGGGATTGTAAGATGAAGGATCATTTTCAAATATACAAAAGTTTCATCATTTTTTTCATTTACCTCCATGTCCGCAATGTTATAACTTTCTTCTTCATATAATAGATTCGAACAAACTTGAATATCACTCCACTGTATTCCCAAACAATCCTCTTTTTCCTCATCTTTTTTTTTATCGAACAAGGGGTTAGTCATCATATGGAAGTGATTATCTTCAATTTCTTCTTGATAATCATCTCTATTAATGAAGGCACATAATAGAGATCTAGCACCATATAGTCATTGGAATTTAAATTCTAATCTTTCATGTAGGGAGTGAGCCAATGACTAAGCTTACTTTATGTACCAACACAAATGTGAAACCAATCATATGAAAACATCTCATTCAAGTATCTCCAGGTGGAAAAGGTGTCATATCATGGAACCATCATTCATTGTTCTACACTTAAGCTCTTGGATCACCATTGTATATATGCGCAATGGTGCAAAATATTGATGACATTAATTTTTGTATTGATGATCATTCTTTATAGGTATTTTTCCTTTTCATCATGAACACTTATGCACATTGAGAAACTTGGAAGTCAAGAGACATGCACAAGAGCACAATCAATCGTGATCCTCCATGTGGCAACTAGTTGTGCAGACCTTATTTCCTTTTTCACTTCTTTAAACCTTATGAATACTTTTGTGCATATTCACCTTGCTTTTGATTTGATAGATGAGTATAAAAACACACATTGTCAGAGATAGATGTTCATTCTAATGAAAAGACATAAAATAATTTTGATGAGCTTTGACTGCACAGTTGTGCAACTTGCGTGCTACCCTCAACTTCCATCCATATGTGCAATAGCGCGCAATGAAAATCCATTGTTTATCCATTTTAATCAATCAAAGAAGTTAATAATTTTATGTTTAAGTCTCATAGCATAATTGACTTTCTATTTGAAGATGAATATTAGCCCTCTACATGGAAATATCAAGAAGCTTGGACAAATTTGCACTTATCTTTTGAGACAAATTGAATGTTTATTAGAAACTACATAGAAGGTCCCCACCCTTGATCAAATGGAGAGATGAAGATGCTTAATCCTTCATTGAACTGTCAAATATGTAATTTTGTAAAAAAACATCTTGATGAGATCTTTGGATATGTTGAATGATGCAAAGCATCTGAACCATTGATGAAGTAGGAGGATGCAAATTATTAGTTCCTTTGAAACTAGAGTGTGGGGTTTTGCACTTAATTTAATCTTGAACACTTTGGAAGCACACAATGGTGCAAAAGATCTAAAACATCCACGTAACTGAAAGGTTGCAGAGGCTTAACTAAGCTTGATGAGTCAATGTGTGCAACTACACACATAGAAATTAGAAGTGAGCATTATAACTACACAACATCATAATTAATCAGAGTCATAGACCTCCACCAACCTGCAAGACAAATATGTTAGTGTAAAATGTGATTGTCGATGTAGAGATAGAAATTTTGACTATAGCCATATATGCACAACAACACAACTAATCTTGAATACTCATTTGGGATCACTTGCAAGAAAGATAAATTAATTCAAGCCACAAGCTTGTGGACTGGAAACTAAAGGTGACTAGGGCCTTGGGCCAATAAACCAATGGGTTTAAAAGACATAAAATCATGAATTAAGACATGCTGGTTGGGAACACATGTTGATCAATGAATAACTAAAATAAAGTACTTTACCATAAAAGGAGCTTGAGGAGTGAATACGTTTATGACCAAAAAAGAGATAATAGAATAAAGTAGATGGCTAGGAATAAATGGTTGGTTGTGAAAACATTTAAAATGACTTCGAATATAATGGTTGGTTGTGAAAACATTTAAAATGACTTAGAATATAACTTGGATAACCAAAAACCTGTCCTAACAAGTCAATTGAAAAGTACAACATGGAGCTCAAAGGGAACAAAGAAGGCTTAGGGCCTAAGGTTTAGGGTTTAAGAATTACGACACAATACTTACTTTTTTTTGGCAGAAAACTCCTAGAGTTAGCAAGCAATTACCATGAAAAGACTAACAAAAATTGGCAGTCCTATCACTCATTATTTTTCTTGGCCAGTGATTATGTTACCATTTTTTCTTTGGTGCACGACCTGTTTCCAGGTTACACCTCGTGATTTGTTGGTTTACATAGTCTTATGGTTTCCATGTATTGTTGTGCGGTTTATATGTGTGACATCCATGATTATATCTACGGCTTATGTGCCTGGGATTTGCATTTCTTCTTGGTTGAGCTCGTTTATTTCCTGTTGGACTTTATTCCCTCATCATACGGGTTGGCACATTATTTTTCTTGGTATATTTTTCATATATTCATGAACTTGTTTGTTATTGTCCCACGGTATACCTGATTGAGCGCACTTTATGGTTGGCAAACCATTCTACTCTTCGTGCATTGTTGGGAAACATCATTTGGGTTGTAAAGCCCTTGCTTGCAATGTTTTCTTGACATAATTAGCCATGATTTTTACCTTTATGCCAGCCTCGTTTGGCGCATCGAAGCTTTCAGCAATGAACTGAGAGATTTATTACAGGGCAAACAATTTTGAATGGTTGGTTACCTTCATCTTTGAGGTAGTCCTGAGGCTTCTCCACCATGCATTTTGTTATCATCCCCACATTTGTACTTGGCATGGGAATTTATTCTTCTTTGGTTGTCGTATCAATCCTTTCCTTGGTAGATCAGACAGATATCTTACTTGGTAGTATCATTTTCCTAAAGTCTATGTGGTTTTATAATCTTGTGGATTAAATTTAGTGTGGTGGGCTAGTGGCACAGTTTGAGCATTAGCTTTGGTCCTTTATCACTCATTGGTTGTGAAGTGGGAATTTTAGTTCTTCAAAAGTTTGTGTGCTCTCCCTTGATGATGTGAGCTATGTGAGCTCACAATAGTTCATGAGTTGATATTTTTCATTCCAGCATGTGGTTATGCATTGGTGGGTGCCTAGTGGAAAATCCTTGGACAATCTACTCTTTTTTATCCTTTGAGTGCTCAATCATATGGGTGGCAACACCCTAGCACCGAAGTACTAAAGGAGGGTGGAGCCTTGTTAGACCACTTTCAGGCTTCATATAAGTGATGTTTTTCCAAACTTCCATAACTTGGGCATTAGCTTTTGACAAAAAAAATTGCCTGAAGGTGGATATGTGCATTATCTAATGGTTTAGGTAGTTTTTTCAATCATTGTCGTCGGTGCATTTTGTACCTTGTCAAAGCTAGAAGTATGTTTTAGAATCCTGTGCTCATAGTGTTTGACCATTTTCTTAGTTTCTTGCAATTCTTACAACTTTGGAAATATATTTCAGAGCACTTTCAGTCTATCTTTGTACATTTTCCAAATTTTTTGCAAGGTACAATTAATTCAAGATTTTGTATTTTGACACTTTTGTAAAATTTCTTAGTTTTCTTGGCACTTGAAAATATTTTATTTGCATGGGTTGACTTCTTTTTGGCTTTTTCATATTTATATACATCATTTTTGTCCTTGTGGATCATTTGAGCATCTTTTGTATGAAGTTTCTTTTGTAGGCACACTAAGATAAAGTGCCAAGTCTTTTTCATATGTTTTGTGAATATTTTTTCACAAATATTGTCCTATATTATTGTACTCGCATTGTATTTTAAAATTTTATTAAGGGTTGTGTAGTAGCTTTGTTGTTTTTCCATCACAACTTTGTCAAGTGAGCATCCCTCTATGACAACAATTAAATCTCTAGGATTCTTGCCGCATGCATCTATGCCTTATTATTGCACATCGTTTTCTCAATTCCAAGTACCCTCTTGGTAACTTCATGTGTAATATAATCTACTTCATGAGTTGGTTGGTGACACACAATTTCTCAATTGCAGGCACTCTTGGTCACTTCACATGTTATATCATCTCATTCATGAATTGGTTGGTCACACAAAATTTTAATGAAACAATCATGCCTCTACTAATGCTTCCTTGGTTTTTCTTGGAGAAAGTTAAGGCTATCTTACATTCCTATTTTGTGAAGGCAACTTTATATTTGTAGTTGATCTTGGTTCTTTAGACTATTGCACCTATATTTTCAACTTTCATTGGTTGAGTAGTGATGATGAGATTACTTATACATATTCATGTGCCATCTATATTTTTATTGATAGATCTTTTTGTAGTTTTTGCCATCTAACCATTGTTTAAATAGTGTCATTTGGGACACTCATACAAATTATTGTCTCCTTGATCTTGATCTTGATCATCAATCTTCGTCAGAGGGGGTTCTTCCATTATAACACCATACCAGTCATCATTTGACAGTTGTCTGTAGATTATTCATTCTTCATTATGTTCTACATATTCTTGTTTTTAGTGTATTATTTTAAAAGCATTTTTGTCCTTCATGTTCTCTCTTTTGGAAAGTAGTTTTATGCCACAAGATTTTTCTCTTTTTGTTTGTTTGTGAGATATTACAATCTAGTGCAATTTTGCATGGGTACCTAGCATGACCTATTTGTCTAGACCCATCATACATAGATCATATTGCATGATAATATTATCTCTAAGTTGCACTAAGGTTGGGGTGTTACTGTGAAGGTGATTTTATTCCAATCGCATAGGCTTAAGTTTACTTATGTGGCCAACGTATCACATTATTAGATATTAGATACTTAAAATTTAATATTATTTATAATGTATTTAATATATGTAGCACTTGGGTAGTTAAATGACAACTATTTGTACCCCATCACACCTTAATTATTTGTTTGGCGTATTGGTACATTATAGATCATCTCAATTCATTTTTCCCACATTGGTGAAATGACATCATTGAAGGTTGGTTCTCTCTACATTGAGTAAGTATTTTGGTTTCTAGGTTGTTCTCTAAGGTGCCCCAACATATATGTCCTACGCAATCTCTATTAGTGTATCTTATCTACTTGAAATCCCTTGAACTTGAGTAGAGAGTTCCATAATTCCTTGTTCCACTAACATATTTCAAAATTATTAACTCTTCTTGACAATAAGAAACTCTTGAAGACTCCTTGAACCTTGAAATGAGACTAATTTCATATATTATGTTTGGTCTTGCAGTTGTTAAAAATATAAGACTACCAGCTAGTTTTTTATACAAAGTTGGATTTACATCATATCTTTTAGCATCTTTAATCAATTTCTAACCTATCAAAAATGTTTTAGGGATTCTTTAAAATTCCTTATGTCAAACCTCTTCAAAATGTCAATTGAATACTTATCATGTAAATCAAATATACTTTTCTCATTTTGATTTACTTCAATAAAAATAAAGTACCTTATTAAACTTGAATCAATCATCTCAAATTCCTTTTTCATGGGTTATTTGGATAGGTCAACTGACAAATCAATTATGAATATTGAGTCATCAACATATGCACAAACAATTGTGATCTCACCTTTCTCATTCATCTAGATGTACAATGTAGGCTCATAATTGCACCTATTAAAATTATTTTTCATAAGATGACTAGAAATTTCGCTATACCAAGATCTTGGAGCTTTCTTATGTCTGTAGAGTGCCTTCTTGATTTTGTAAAATTTATTTTCATGACACAAAATAGAAGGGCCCACTTTGAATGGCGTGTAGCTAGAGGGATGGAATTGGATTCCACAACTTGGGAAATAAAAAGGTTAATAGTTGGAGTAGCTTTATTGCTAGGAAGAGCATCTTCTTGGGAGGAGGTATTAACAATAAGAGCATAAACTAAGTTAGATGATTTAGAACCTTGTTTAAAATCATTAGGAGCGCCATCTTGATACAGTCAAGTACAAAGAAGTTTCAAAAGAGATGTCCAGACTTGCATCCAACAACAAGAACAACAACAGAAACCACAACACAATAAGATATAAAGAATATCAACTCGTTGATTTGTCAAAAATTTCATTACATGCAACATGTCGAGTTGTAAGGTCTTCTCGGTTATGGCCACATATATCTGCAAATACACTAAGATCGATCACAGAGATCTTCTACAAGCTTCAGATCACCCCCTTAACTAGCCTAGACCTGTAACAGACAACAATCTGGAAAGAAAACTCAAGATAAACCTTAACTTGTTCTCGCAAGCGACCAAGCAATCCTCTTGTTTCCTAAGCCAACAAGCTACTAGCCCTCGAAGGTATCCTTGACCTAATTCAGATCTGTAGACCTTTACAATAAGTCTTTCACCTTTGGCCAACCCAAATAATAAGAAGAACACCGTCAATGATCAAGAACACCGAAACCAAACCACTTGGTGAGAGGCACAACCAAGACGAACACCACAAAATAGACACCACCGAGAAAAGCATCGCTAAGCACTACCAAGCCCAGTCACCAAGTCTGGCAGTGAAGCAACACATCTTCCAACTGAGAACTCCCACCAAATGAATGAGAAACTTAGGCCTCCAATAGATCTTGCCACCGAAAAACAAAACCAAACCAAAACATCTTTTTGTTGACACAGGATTGCCAACTACCCCAGGATGCTCCTGCATCACACACCCCAGATGAGAAAATATGTTCTCAGAAGGTCAACGAACATCTATTGGGATGCAACACATGGATCCCAAACATGTCCTCTGAGTTCTCAACTGATAGACCCATGCCTCGGTTCTTCTTCTGCTTCGTCTTACCACTAACACTCCCTGATTTGCCTTCATATCTCTAAACCCGAATGTCTGAACCAACCTCTGTAATCATCACAGATCTCCTTCCAATTCTCAAGTTCCTTCTTCCTTCATCTTCATCCTTTGAAGGAATCAAAGTAAAAAAATTTCCATCTTTCAGGATAGTAAAGAAATTCTTCTTACAGATGAATAGCCTCTCTATCATACTACCAAGGTCTCCAAAGTAAAACATGACAAGAACTCATGTCCACAATGTCACATAATACTTCATCCTTATAAGAACCAATGTGAAAAATTACCATGCACTTCTCCTTCACTTCTACTGCATGATCTTCTTTCAACCAACTTATCCTATAAGGACAAGGATGTTTCAACCTCCTCAAACTAAGCTTCTGAATCATCTCCTCAAAGCCAAAGTTAGTAGTACTCCCTCCATCAAAAATAATCTTACAATATTTACCACCAGACTTACACACAATCCTAAAAAAATTCTTCCTCTGACAAGAGTCAAAGTTTTTCATGGGCAACAATGTTCTCCTAAGAAAGAGACTCACACCTTCCACCTCAGGTTCATTCTCTTCAACTTCATTAACCACAACATTTCAGTGATTACCGACCTTCTTATCTGTATGGGGACATTCAAATGATCAATATCCTTCTTATCCATAGCAATAATAGGTACCTCTGAATACACCTCTACTTGCCTTTCTCCTTGGTTCAATAGGTTTCAGTTCCTCCTCAACTCTCGGTTTATCCTTTACCGACTGCTCTTTCTTCTCTTTCCATCGGGAATTACCATGATGTCTTCTCTTCAGCTTAGCTTCTTCTTTCAGGGCATACTGGTAATCATCCTCGACTAAGTCAATCTTTAACATACCAATATCATCCTAGATATTGAATCTCAAACCATTAGTATACCTCACCACCTTTTCCTTAGAAATTTCTCTTTTCCCAAACTGAATAGTCAACTTGTAGAACTCCTCAGTATAGTCTTCCACAGTCATCTCTTATTGCCTTGGATTTTGTAACTTCTTAAACAACTCAATTTTATAGTCGTTAGGAATGAACTTAGTGTTAAGTTTTTCCACCATCAACCTCTATCGATTGATCTTCATCTCACCTTCTTCTTCTCTATCTCTCTGCAATTCTTTCCACCAAAGAGAAACATGTCCCTTTAACTTAGTATGTGTTATCCTCACTCTAAGAGTATCTCCAATGTCTTCCAGCTCAAAGTAGTCTTCTAACTCACCGATCAAATCAATCGGATCCTCGGGTCTCAATGTACCTGATAAATTGGAAACCTCCATTCAATAACTTGTACCCAAACAAGCACTAGATCTTTGCAACTGATTAGTTGTCTTCACTAGATCTCTCCATCTGATTGGCTATGTCATCTCCACTAGATCCAACAGCTTCAAATTTGTCAACATCTTCTTCATAAGCATCTAATTTTGTTCTAGGACCTCTCTGTAATCCAGCAACAACATTTCTAATTCCCTCCATGACTTCATTGCTCAATTCATCTATCTTATTACGGATCTCATCTCGCAGATCCTCTTTCATCTAATCAATCATCCTAGGTTTTATTCTTTGAGGATGCATCTTCAAAACCTTAGTGCAATTGCCTCTGATCAATGATCTGTTCACCAGTGAGATACCAAAAATCACAACCCTCTGCAACAAATCCAAGTTTTGAACATGAATTTGCAAACACCACTTGCATCGAATCACCTCTAATACCACTTGATGCAGTCAAGTCTAGAGAAGTCTCAAAAGAGATGTCCAAACTTGCAGCCAACAACAAGAACAACAACGGAAACCACAAGACAATAAGATATAAAGAATATCAACTCATTTATTTGTCAGAAATTCCATTACATACAACATGATGAATTTTAATGCCTTCTCAATTATGACCACATACAATAGAAAATACTAAGATCTATCATAGAGATCTTCTGCAAGGTTCAAATCACCCCCTTAACTAGCCCAGACCTATAACAGACAACAATCTGGTAGGAAAACTGAAGACAGATCTAAACTTGTGCTTGCAAGCCACCAAGCAATCCTCTTGTTTCCTAAGCCAACAAGTTACTAGCCCTCCAAGGTATCCTTCACCTAATTCAGATCTGCAGACCTTTACAATAACTCTTTCACCTTCTTCTCACTTCTCTCACTTTCCTTATCCTACCTCTACTCTACCCAAACCCTCTTTTTACACAACACACCCAAAAGTCAAATTCACAAAAAATATTCAAGCAAACACAAATCGGCATATAGAACACAACACCCAACGTGTTCTTCATCAGTCGGCTTCCAAAAACCATTAAATTTGCATAGGAGAGTGAACCAAATCAGATTTAGGTCCTCACACCTCCAATGGTCAGAAGAACCCCATCGGTGATGAAGAAAACTAAAAATAAGCCACTCGGTGAGAGGCACAACCAAGCCGAACACTACAGAATAGACACCCTAGAGAAAAGCATCAATGAGCACCACCAAGACCATTCACTAAGTTTGTCGGTGAAGTAACACATCTTCCAACCGAGAAATGCCACCAAATGACCAAGAAACTCAGGTCTCCAACAAAGCTTGCCATCGAAAACAAAAACATATTTTTGGTGACACAAGATTTCCAACTACCCTAGGATGCTCTCGCATCACATCTATATGGTTACCTAACGTTGGTATATCATTACCTAAAACATCCTCTTGAATTCTATGCTATTATAATTCTTGGTAGAACAAACATTTTTTTACTTTTTATGATTTTCTTTAGGGTTACCATAATTTTTCTTAATGATAATGAGATTTATCCTAATATTCCATTCTTTTGTGCAAATAAAATTATCATTTAAGCAGGTCCAAGGATTTCAATTCACAGGTTAGTGACTAATCTCCAAATTATATTTTTATCACTTCAAAAACATCCACACCCTAAGCCAATGAGTCAAGAGTTCTCACATCCATGTGCAACAATAGGACATTATTTTTTCTATTCACAGTACTTTGTTAGACTAAGAAATCAATTGTGGTGAAAAAATCCTGAGTTGTGGGGTGTTGGTCATGGGGAGGGGGAGGGGGAGGGGGAGACATTTTTTACGATGACCAATCTTGGGTATGAGATAGCCAATACTTTTTCAAGGATTAATTATGATGACCAAGAAATGGACCTAAAGACCACATTGCTAATGGTCCAATATTTCTTATAAATTACTTTCTATTTCATATCATGATCTTTGAAAAATATGAAAAAGGAAATTTTTAATCATGTCACAAAATGAGCATGAAAACTCTATTTTTATATTCCAGACATTACTAAAACATTCATCAAGGAACCTCCATGAATGTTATATTTATTTGTCACAAGAATCCAAAACTAAATGGCAATATTTGAAGTATAAACTCTTCTTTATTAATGGGTTGCACGATATCAAGGGAAATAATCAATTCTCTAGGAGAATGCTTACCTTGGTCTATATTAGGTGGATCATCCTTGCACTAGGATCCATCATAACTTAGCATATCTCATTGAAGGACATTTTGATGCAGGAGAATCTTGTGTCCTTGGTAATCTTGCATCATCCAAAAAACATTTGTTTACTGGTGGACCTTTGTTACCAGTTTTGTATTTTTTTTCTATTCTTGGTCACTGGTTGGGTGACAGTTGTCTTGATGGAGTTACATTTATCTTTTGTAGGTGTAGTTGTGATATGGTTTTCATGGGCTTATTAGGAATCTTTTCCTATTATTGCAACTAGTTTGGAATTACCATGTTTGAGTTATGATGGATTATGTGACTGGGTTTGAGAAGAAGTTTCTGGTTCCAGGAAGTTTTCTGAGATTCTATGATCGGTCAAGCCGTAGAGGTGTTTGGAAGGAGCAATGAAAAGGGTTTGTTTGTTAGAGTTCCAAGAGTCAAATTCTATGATCGCACTTCTTGAAATGGATTCTCTTGATAGATCCTGTTAATTCTCTTTCAATTTTCTATAGTTCTTCACGATACTAGTTTAGTGAGTTTACCGGTTGAGTTTTGGAGGTTGTGTTTGGTGTTTTTGACCATTGGAGATGAATGAAATTATTTTCTAGAAGGATCTATGTTTGGTCAACTTGGGTGTTGGATTGATCCTTTTGAAGTAATTAAATGTGATATTTATTGGGGATTTAGGCCGACCTTGTCTAATACGTTTGTCTTCGGATATGTAATAGTTTGTTAGGTTGACATGTTGATGGTTGTGTATAAATTTAGGTCATGTGTTGTAAGTGGCATGAACTTAGAGAGGAGTAACATCTAGAGGGGTGATAATTCTGAGAAGTAACAGATCAGAATGTAGGATGTGAGTTGAGTTTCTTTCTATGTGGTCATAGCTAGGAAGGCCTTTTAGCCCAACATGTATGAGGAAATTATGATGAATAAAGTTATTGTTTGGATACAAATATTTTTGTTCTTGTTGTCTCTTATTGTTTTTCGTTATGTTTACTTAGATTCCAATGTTGGAAATATCCATTAGGGATTTATCCTCCCCTAACTGCATCAAGTGGTATCAGAGCGAAGGTTTGGATCTTGCAGTGGCTTTGATCTAATGTTATGAACTTGTGGCATTATTTTGAGGTGGAAGAGATTGGATCTGACTCACATCAACGAAGGATTTACACAAGGTGTCTGGGAAGACATTTTTTTTTTAGGTTGGGTTGTTCTTGGGGATTAGGGATTTGTAAGGGTTAGGGTATCATCTTTGGTGAATCAGATCGCCAATTTGAGGCAGTTAGACCCAAGATCTAGGAGGATTCTATTGAGAATGAACCATATGTTGATGGATAAAATGAAGGAAGATCTTCAAGCTGATATTAGGAATGAGATGACCAGTTTAAGGAATGAAGTCATGGAAGGGATCAAGACTATTGTTGTTGGATAGTGTAGGAATCCTGGGTTTGATGATGGTTTTGAGGAGGCTACCAAGGGATTTGGAGTTGCAGATGTTGCTAGATCTGTTGGGAGTGATGGATCTGATCGGTTGGTGAGGGTGTTGGTTATAGGTTGGAAGTATCTAATTTCTCATGTACATTGAATACAAAAGACATGATTCATTAGATAGGTAATTTGGAAGATTACTTTGAGTTAGAAGATATTCAGGACCCTTGGATAGTAAGGTTGGCACATACAAAGTTGAAAGGACATGCAACTTTGTGGTGGAAAGAATTGCAGAAGAATACAGAGGAAGAAGGTGAAATAAAGATCACTCGATGGAGGGTGATGGTTGCAAAGTTGAAGGCTAAATTTATACCCGAGGACTATGTATTGGAGTTGTTCAAAAGATTGCAAAACCTGAAGTAGAAGGATCTAAGTGTGAAGGATTATATTGAATAATTTTACAAGGTAACCATTAGATCTGGTCACATAGAGCTTTCAAAGGAGAAGGTGGATAGGTATGTGAATGATTTGAACTTTAATGTTCAGGATGAGATGAGTATGCTAAAGATTGGATTAGTTGAGGAGTATTATCAGTATGCCCTAAAGGAAGAAGAAAAGTTGAATAGGAAACAACAGAATAACTCTAGAGGAAGGGAGAAGAAAGTTGTTGCTGGTGATAAGGGCAAGGAAGTAGGTGAGGTAGAAGCTAAACTGGTTGCACCTAAGGGAGGTAATGGTGGTAAATATTTTAAAGGTACTTTCTTTAAGTGTGTCTTGAAAGGACATAGGTCTCTTCAGTGTAAGGAAGACAAGAGAGTTTCTTGTGTGAGTGAAGAAAGTGGACCATCTGTTGGTGAATCTAACAATGCTCCAAAAAATGGGGACGCTCTTATGCTCTGAAAGTTGAAGGTAAATAAGGAGGTAGAACCTTGTCAATAGAAGATTTTATTCAGGACCAGATGGAAGGCTTGAGGTAAGTGGTGTAAGGTGATAGTGGATGGTGGTAGTACTAACAACTTATTTTTTTAGGAGATGGTGTAGAAGCTTGGTTTGAGGAGACTTACACATCCAATTCCTTATAGGATTGGTTGGTTGCATGATGATTATGTGGTGGAATTAAGAGAGCAGTGCATGGTTAATGTTTGCATTTTTTCTTATAAGGATGCAGTATTATATGACAAGTGGTTATGAGTGCATGTCATGTTTTACTTGGTAGACCTTGGCAGAATGACAGAGAGGTTATTCATGATCGTAGAAAAAATTTAATTACGATTAGGAAATATGGTAAGAGGTGTAGATTGATTCCTTTTGTGGATAAGGAAAAGGAAGTGAATAATCTGAGTCTTTGGAGAAGGTATGAGTTGAAAGAAGGCCTGAGGAATGAACTTGAGGTTGGATCTTATAGAAATTTTGATCTGAGTAATTTTCTAGACTTGGTTGATGGCAGGAGGAAGGTAGTGCAGGTTGCAGATGAGGAGGATTTGTGGATGAAGAATAAGTAATTGGGATTATTGTCCCTTGTTCCTTTAGATTTTCATGAGATGGTCTCATGGAAAAAAATTTGTACCTCGAGTGTTTGATGCATGAGCATCTTGGGTCCTTGGTAATCTTACATCATCCAAAAAACATTTGTTTACTCGTGGACCTTTGTTACCATTTTTGTATTTTTTTTTATGTTCTTGTTCACTGGTTGGGTGATTTTTGTCTCGTTGGAGTTTTTTTGATCTTCCGTGGGTGTGGTTGTGATATGGTGTTCATGGGGTACTAGGAAGATTTTCCTATGATCTCAACTCATTTGGAGTTACCGCGCTTGAGTAATGATGCATTCTGTGACTAGGTTTGAGAAGACATTTCTTGTTCTAGGAAGTTTTCCAGAGAATCTATGATTGGTCAAACAATGGAGGTGTTTGGAATAAGTGATGAAAATGGTTTGTTCGCTATAGTTTTTATAGTCTTATTCTATGATCGTACTTCTTGAGGTGGTGTGGTTTGAGAGATCTTGTTGATTCTCTTTCAGTTTGTTGTTGTTCTTCATGAAACCATTTCAGTGAGTTTACCCATTGATTTTTAGAGGTTGTTATCGTTGTTTCCGACCATTAGAGATTAATTGCATGATTTTATAGAAGTATCTATGTGTGGACAACTTGGGTATTGGATGGATCCTTGTGAAATAATTACATGTGATATTTATAGGGGATTTAGGTCGACCTGGTATAATACATTTGTCTTGGGATATGAATAGTTTGTTAGGCCGACATGTTGATGGATGCGTATAAATTTAGGGCTTGTGATTGTAAGAGGCATGATCTTAGAGAGGAATAGCTTCTAGAGGGATGATAATTCTGAGATGTAACAAATCAAAATGTAGGATCTAAGTTGAGTTTATTTGTATGTGGTCATAACTTGGAAGGCCTTACAGCGCGACATGTATGAGGAAGTTCTGATAAATAAAGTTTTTGTTTTGATACAAATATTGTTGTTGTTGTTATCTCTTGTTGTTTTCCATTGTGTTGACTTAGGCTACAAGGTTGGACATCTCCATTGGTGATTTCTCCTCCCTTGACTGTATCACTTTTCATCTCTGTTAATGATAGTTGTATTTTCCTTATTCTTGTTGGGGGTTCTCCCTGAGCAATTTCTCCCCACTCCATTACTCTCGGCCTGGCTCACAATAAGAAAATAAATGGAAGGCCTCAATAGAAACCCAAGGCCACAAACAATGGAGAAGAATAAATTCAAACATAAAACAAATAGAAAAACATGGAAGATATAACATGCAAAAAATTAATTTCTAGTTTAGCCTGAGGATTTTCAACTAGGAGATAAGAAGATTCCCAGATGCTCAGATTCTGTAACTTAGAGACATCTCTCAAGTTTTGAGCCCTCATTCACCACCCTAATTTCATTTTACTTAATCTACAACTATATCATTTTTTTACAAACAATTTTTTAGATTAGAAACTTGACCTTAAATACTAATCATGTATTTTATTAAATAAATATAGTCCATGGTGAAAAAAAAAAAAATTTGCTAGTTGAATTCATAGTAATCAACTTGTGGACTTTTTTAGCCTTGACACAATCATGTGGTTAGATATTACTTTAAAAAGATTCAAAAATTCATCTCTTATGTTAATAAAGATTTTAAATTGACAACTCTTTGGATATTTTTTCTCCCAAGTTAAACATATGCTCAAAGACTTTCAAATGCCTTGAAAGGCCCTTCCTACCAATGATTTAATTTGGCATCCCCAAATCCAAAGAAATGTTGGTCACACATATTCATTTGTTCTCAATCTTCTACTAAATCCCTTCAAGGATTTTCATATAGTTGATATAGTTTTAGCTCCAATAATCCCAAATAATTTTAATTTTATACAAAAATTATGTGTTGGATGATATCATTTTTGGTTACTAATCATATTGTTGATATTCATGTTTTGTCACTGATGTCAACATATATTTCTGTGGAGAAGACAGATTGGCTACTTGATTGGAAGAAGTGTATGGACACTATACGGATGATTTAGAACGATCGAAGTTGGATTTTAGCATAAGGATGTGTGATGACCTTATTCCTAAGCTCTCTTAACTTAATGTTACATATTGTGGATGTTACAGTTGATTTGGTGAAGACTAGTTTTCTGGACTGTAATTGTGATTCTGGACAAAGAAGGTCTTTGTGGTTCTAGTGTATCTTTCTGGTGAAGATATTTTAGAAGATGCAAGCTTACTAGTGGATAGCTAGCATATGGTTGAGTAATGGTTTGAGTTCGTATTGTTACTGGTGACATCATCTATGGCATGTATTCTAGAGAAGACCTATTTACTGGCTGACTTCAGACATGTAGCATGTGAAATTCATTATGAGCATGGATTACAGATCTGGAAGTATATGTGATAGATTGTAATTGATGTTTACTTATTATAGGTAACGTGTGTATCTTTGCAAGGGTTATATAATTATTTGTATGATGGAAAGACTTAATTGACTGACCTAGTTAATTATGTATTGGGAAAGCTTAACTGGCTAACCTAATGAATTATTGTAAGAGGGTATATATGAGAGATATTTTATTGTGGAGAAGTGGTGGTAGAGGGTAAAAGGACAGAGATGTGTGGAAGCTGCAAAGCTTGTTGACTACTAGATTTAGAGCAGAGTTGATGATTCTTATACTTCATTAGAACTGACCAAGCAAAGACAGTTTCTATCATACATTTCACTAAATTGTGTATTTTCTTTATACACTTGATTCGGATTGTAAATCCTTGAGGGTGGCTTTAACCTTCTTTGGGAAGTGTGCCTTGGTAGTGAGCCTACTATTTTCTTTGACTCCTAACAGGGTCTGTCTCCTAACATGGATTTTGTATTGTAATGTTGTAACAAGATCCTAACAGGGATAATATATTTTAACAGGGATGCTATACTCTCAGTACAATATTTGTGGGTGTGAATTCCCACCGGGGTTTTACCTTTAACAGGGTTTCCTCGACAACAAATATTGTGTTATGGCGTTGGCATTTACTATGTTATCATTTACTTTTTCTGATATGGTTTATATTGTTTAAATTTTAATAATCTATACTACAACTGATTCACCCCCCCTCTCAATTGTCTTGTGTACTGTTATTCCTAACATTATGCTTTTTACAACAACTTGTTATTGACGAGGACACATTTTGACTATTAATTGATTTCAAATCCTTTGATAAAAATTTTTTAATATATATTGGGAAAGGAGTCTCACCCTTACTCCAAATGTTAATTATCAAATAAAAGTATGATTTTGAGCCACATAACATACATACAAATTAGACTACAAAACCCATAATGCAATTTTTTAGGGCTCTTAGTTCTTGCCTCCAAAGAATGTCAAAATAAGCCCTAACTAGAGAAATTTAGTTACACTGGCATATGCCTCTTTGATATTTTCAACTAAAACATAAGATGAATTTAATTTTTAAATAAAGTTTATGACCATTAAAATTTTCCCCTCATACATAAAAAATACAATGGCATATGTTATATAATATGGTTGTATGAGCGAGTTACAGTTGTTCACCAAATTCTAATGCATCTTATGGAACATAATAAGGAATCATTCATTACAATTAATAGATCCAAAATGTTTAACCCAGGTTGATGATAATATCATGATGAAATTATGACAAGTGGATGAAATATGTTATTATATTTTTAACTTATGGACGAAATTAATGTGATAAACTTTAACTAGAGATTTAGGTGCCACATTTTGGATGGTGTCACCTCATGATTTCCAAATTACCATTTGATGGTTTTGTTGAGTATGAAAAACAATTGAGAGTGGGGGGGGGGGGGAATNTTTGATGGTTTTGTTGAGTATGAAAAACAATTGAGAGTGGGGGGGGGGGTGAATCAATTATCCATGAAATTTCACAAACATTAAACCTTTAATCAATTCCACCAAACTTATTTAATCCTTTAATAACTAAAATATGTAAACATGAAAAGCACAACAACCACCAAACACATGATACTGTAGACACCTAAAAATGGTTCAAAACTATGTGCTCCCCTTTTAACATGTCTTATATTCACTAATATTGTATCATTATTCCATGTCATCAATTACTAACATTTCTCTCATTTTGGCCAAATTAATCATCTTCCTAAATCAATCCAAGATCATTCCAAACTCATTTGATTCCAAACTCGTATCAATGTCTTATCAATCTCTTTCAATCAATCCTCTAGCATTGTCCAAGTTCATCAATGCCTCATCATCATTTAATTCCTCCAATAGCATTGTCAAAGTTCATCGATGCTATTTCATCATCAATCATCATTTTGAGAGCATTGTCAAAGTTCATCGATGCCTCAATATAATTTTCACATTTTGGAGCATTGTCCAAGTTCATTGATGTCTCCTTATCTTTATTTATCCTCTGGCATCATCCAAGTTCATTGATGCCATGTTATATCATTTCCAATCATTATGATGAGAGCATTGTCAAAGTTCATCGATGCCTCATGATTTCATAAACTATTCCAGAATCATCGAAATTGATCCTAATCCTTATCAATATCATCACAATCTATTCATTTGCACATTAATGCCTTTGATTTGGCCAATAACCCTCTAATTTGTCCTCTTGGGATGAATAACCCATAGTTTATCCCTATGTACTAATCGAATAAATAAATCGACTTTATTTATTCCCTTTTCCTAATGTCTCTCAAAATTAATTGATTTCAAAATTAATTAATTTCTCATCTTTTGAATTTTGGGATTTTCATTATTCCTAAATTCCTAATTTGAGGGAATAATGAGTTTTTAAATTCTAAAATTGAACTCTCACATTCCCTCCCTTAATTGTGCTTCATTTTCCCTGTTAATTAGCTCCATGAGCTCTTCCACCTTTTCTTATCCATTTTCGTCTAATTGTGCTTCTAATTCCTATTAATTTGCTTCCATCCTTCTTCTTCCATTTTCCCTTAATTATCCAGTGATTTATGCATACTAATTTATGCATTCACTTTCTAATTCTTCAAATTGTCTCTCATTTCTATAAATTGAGATTCAATTCTCTCATTCAAGTTAGAACCACTATCTCCTGCTATTCTTGCTATCGAATTTGGATTTTCAACACTTGTGCAATTTTGTCATTGGAAAAAGAGCAACATAATCAACTCAATAGAGAAGAAAGGAGAACATGGAAGCTACATTTGAAGGGATTTTTTAAGTGTTTTCATGATTTATATTTATGCTCTCATTTCAAATGGCTTTTATGATAGATTAGATAGTTTTTCATATTGTTTAGGGTTTTATGGTTACCTAGATATGCATTATCTACCTTTTTCTGGTCTTACATTTGGTGAACCCAACGTGAACATGCTAAAAATTTGATAAATTTGTTTGCATGCAGGTTTTCTTTGTTGTTTTGTTGTTGCATGTAGGTTTTCTTTGTTGTTTTGTTGTTGCATGTAGGTTTTCAATGATTTGATCATATCTCCTAAATGGATTCAAATATGTTTATGAAATTTTTATTGTAGGTTGGGGATGGTATCAAGAGCCTACAGTCCAAAAATTAGATTTTGCTTATTAATTTTGTGGGATTTATATTTTTTTATGATTTTCGTAAAAAAATTAATTTTCAGCGCAAATTAGTGAATTTCTCTAAAATATTTACATTTCTAGAAAGCTCTTTAAAATCTAAATGGGATCTATTCTCTGATTTTTTTATTGCATTACAAATAATGACCGAAATAAATACATCTTTGAAAATTGGTGTGTTTTGAAAAATAGGGTCCCTAGGGCACAAATTAAGGAATTTTTTGAAAATTCTTACATTTTTGGAAATCTCACTGATTTTTAAGAAGGTTTATTTCTTTTCATTTCTACTTTTATATTCTAGAGATATATCTAAAATTGGATCTTTATGACTAGGTAAAAAGCATTAAAAATCAAGGTGCACTTGTTCCAATTTTAATTGATTTGTATGTTTTTCCTTTGTATGCATGTTTTTTGTGTTACTGATGATCCGTGCAGCACTTTTCCAATCATGGGATAAATAAAATTTGAGAAAACTAAAAATGTATCTAATGGAGGACGTTCGACGAAGACCTTGCATGCTTTCAAAACTTCCATGTCTGTATTTTGAAACACTTCATTTTGGTGCTTAAAAAGAATCATTTCTTTCATGTGTCTGAAGTGTCTTTTAGATTGTAAACCCTAATAATTATATGAACGTATCCTTTCCCCTCGCCTTCGTGGATCTTGGGTGTAAGAGAAACTCATATAATTTTTATAGAGTGGCTACCTCTCGAGTGCTTTAATAGAGCCGGTGAGAGTGGATTGCCTAACCGGTAACAGGCTAAAGCCAAGCCCTTCCAAACCGATATATAAAATATGTCATTGTGATTAATCTCACAGTGAATAGGTGTTGAATATTTTATACCAGGAAGAAGATCTCCCTCAGCACCCTTCTGGTGCGGAAAAACCTACAGAACACAACTTCTGTAGGCTGGGAGGCCTCCATAACGGAGCTAATCTACCACACATATAACCACATGAACTAATGCCTTGACTAAAATATTTTTTGTACTATGGAAAAACCCTCTATCTTTTGGTGCGGGAGGTCAGAGACTAACTAATTAGACACCCCACATTTTTGTGGCTCGCAGTAGAGACAATAGTCCCTTGGGAAGTGATGACCCTTGGGATTCAAATCTTGGTGTGCCTGAGAAGTGAGTGCACTGTAAGGAGGAGCTCGTACCTCCAAGATTCTAATTTTTCTGCTATTAGTAAGCAAGGCTTAACTTTGTTCAAGTGGAGATTCAACAGATATTTCCCTTGCCATCCTTAGGTTTAATGTGTTTGTTTCAATTTTACAACAACCATTCTTCATGACGTGTCTTGTGTGGGTGTTTCAAAAAATTTAAAGAACAATTTCAAAAACACTCCAAAGAATTCTATTCTCATGCTAGACATTCTTAAACATTCTTGAACACTTTGATTTTTCCCAAAACATCCTATTTCAAAACCTTGTGAACATATGGAAATCGAAAACATTTATCTTGGAGCCTTGTAGTTTTCTTCCTCTTGCATATTCATGGCATAATCCTCGTTGCATACATTGCATAAATCTCCTTGCATTTTTTTATTTCAAAAATCTTCTTGCATTTTAGTCCTCATCGTAATCCTCATTATATTCCATCTTGCATAAGTCCTAATCATAGTCCTTTTGCATAAATAGCTTAGCTTAGATCCTCTCTAGAAGCTTTGCAAACAAATCCTAGAAAGTATCCACAGAAATTTTCTTTATGATGCTAAAAATAGGATCTTGACCTGGTCCCCTTTTCCCAAATTTTAAACCCCCTATCAATTGGTCACATTCCACCTTTGTCATGATGGATTTGAACTAATCCCTTTTATCAAAAACCGTCCCTTGTCCCCAATCCCCTTTTTCAAGTCAAGATTGTTATTCAACCTCATAAGGTTATTCCCTTAGGTTCGTCTCATTTCCAAAGATTTCTTGTTAAAGTCCAAAAAACCAACAAAATAATTGCATAAGCCTTAGATTGCATTTTGCATAAGCTCCTTGCATTTCAAAAGTTGCATTTCCAAAAATCCAAACAAAAACTTGCATTTGCATATAGTAGTCATGTCAATCTTCCCTAGGTTCCAAGCATCCTAAAGGTAAACAAACAGTTATAAAACCATGTTTCCATCACAAGGAAAATCAAAATTACCTTTTGATCCTAGACAAGATATACCTTTGCAACAAAAACATTTTCAGCCAAGACAGATGACATCAATACAACCAAAAAATCAATTGCATCAAATCCATGAACACTTGATTCAAAAGTTGCAAGAAAAATTGGCTAAAGAAAAGAAGATCTTGGAAGAGAGGGTAGAAAAGATGATAAAGAGTAGAAAGGAGATGGTAAAAATCCTTGGATGTCCAAGTAAATCTTTTGGTGAAATTGACATACAATGTCTCATTGAGAAATCAAAGATACCAAAACTTATTTTAAAACTCAATGAGGCAAATGGAAAATTTAACAAAGCCCAATTCAATCATGTGCAAGAGCCAACATTTTTCAACCAAGTCCTAGATCAAGCTTAATTCAATCAAGTTTCAAATCAGTCTCCATGTACTCAAATTTCAAATCAATCATTCAACCAAATTCCTAAACAAACCCTTCAACCAGAGTGTGGCATAATTCAACTAGGGTCACCACCAAATTACAAACAAATATTCATTCAAATGCAACCAAATGATCTTCAAACAATTTCACAACCTCTTGTGGCAATCATGTGAACAAGACAATCAATGCCAATATCACAAATAATAACATTGCATGAGGAACCTTTTGTGTCCTCTAATTCACCACCAAAGCGTTATCAAAAAAAGATAAGTTCAAATGTGCCACCCTTTGAACATCGATCAAGCATAAGAAATGAACAACCTATTGTGGCACAAATTCAATCACCAAATTCTTTCCAAAAAGAAAGCGTTGATATAAAGGATTCACTTGATATAATAGCTTGCATTGGTGAAATGATCCTAGAACACGAAAATAAAAATAATGCACCTGTGTCTAGCAACGACTCATGCCAAAAAAATCACATGGATGACATACCTATTTCCTCTCAAGAAATTAAAGTTCAAGAAAAATCCATGTTTCCCTCCACTCCTTCATCCCCACATTCCTTCCAAGAGCAATTTCATCCATCTCTATCAAGTGACTCTTCCAATAATTCAACCTTCCAAGGGCTATTCATAGAAAAAATCCAAGCTAGTCCTCTTCATAACCTAAGTACCTTTCATGTTGAGTAAAAATTTGAGCCAATCCCATCATTTTCTTCATCTTCAACCAATCTCATTCATGATCGTCCCATCCAAATTCCATCTCCCTCATGTTCCAACATTAACCCCTTTCAAGAATCCCCCTTGCATGTCCAAAGTCATATCCCATGTCAAGAGGATGATAAAAATCACAAAGAAACATGTTCTAAATCAAACCAAGACCAAGATCCCTTCAATGACCAATTCTATCCTACTGTTGACCAAGATACCATTTCCCTTGAGCCTCATAATGATCCCATTGTCCTTATTCCCCCTATCCAAAATGATCATTTTCCACCTCAAGAGTGAAATGTCCTTCCAATTCTTACTGACCTTCCACTTCCTAAGAAAGATCATGATCACCCTTCCATTTATTCCCATGATCCCATGCCAAGTCAAGATTAACGTGTCCCTTCACCTTCATGTCCACCACAAGATCCCATCATCCCTCCAGATCCTGCTAAATATCCTTCCATATCTTCATCTCATTGACCTAATCCTCCAAATATCCCACAAGATCCTATCCTGCCAAATGATCCTATCATTTCTCCTACTCCATCACATGATCCCTTTGTTCCTCATAATCCCCCTTGTGATCTAAGCACATCTATGCAAGTTGTTCATGCACCTCTTACAATTCAAATCCTACTGGTCAAAGCAAGCATTATCAAGTAAAATGGTCAAACATCCATGCAAAAGGTATATTGAAACCCTCTCATATCCAAGAAAAGTCTAATGGCCATGGTCTTAATAATGTATCTACATCTCAAGGCATTGGTATCCCTTCAAAATCCAAACCTAAATGTATACCTCCCCCTTCAACCCTTCCATCCATCCTAGGTCCATATATTCCTCCCTCCACTAGCTTGCAACCCAGTTACCCTTTCCCAAATACAAGTCAGCAAAGGAACACATCTTGGAGAGCCTTCCATCGATCCAAAATGACTCCATACAATTCCTATCCATCCATGAATTCCATTCCCTTTCAAAGAAATTTGGATGCCAAGAATATAATCCACAAATCAAGAAATCCACATGCTATCAAGGATCAACATGTCCAGTATAATCAACATGTACAAAAAAAGAAAAATGTGATCCTAAAAGAAAATTTGAAAAGGCCACAAAGGCCCATTGAGCCAAAAATAAATTCAAAGCCATATGGGTTCCTAAATCTCTTATTCAATCAATGCTGCATCCTAAGGACCCACAAAATAATGAAAAATCAAAAAGCATGTAGATTCCCAAGAAGCTCCTTTAAGCACAGAGTCCCAAACAAAATTCCAAATTGGCATCCAAAGTTGCTATCTCTCCATCTAAATGTCTTCCATCTTCCAAATCCATTTTGGGTCCTTGTGTCCCAAAATCCATATCCATTCCTTCATTAATCCTTCAAACTCCAAAATCTCTTTTTCCTCCATCACTCCATCACCCCTCTAGGTGTGTGCCAATGTTTTTCTTGCACCCATATACATCCATTCAAAATCCATCCTTCTTTCACTCCCTGCATCATCCAACACCTGTTTTAATCCAACCTTTCATGCAACACATCCAATCCTTTGAATAAATCTTGTCCTGTCCTTATCCAATCACCCACTTCATATCCCTTTGTCATTACCCTACCAATGAATTTGCACAATATCTTTCAAAAGCACATTTAAAAGAGTAAGGTGCTTGAGTCCTCTGTCCATGTCATTTCATGCGTCCAGTTTTTTTCAAAAAGTTAAAAAGCCAAAAAAAAAAGAGGCAAAAATTTTGAAAAAGGAAAAAGTTGCCTTGATGAAAACATGGCAAATAAGCATTTTGGAAACACAAAAAAAAATCAAGAGTAATAATTTTTTCCAATAGTTAAAACCTGGCAAACAAGCGCTTTGGGCAAGTACCATGATGAAAACTTGGCAAACAGGCGTCATGTGTAATTCTATGAACTTTTTGCAAACTATACTTGGGGTCGGATTCCATTTTTGTTATCCTCCATTACTCCTATCAATATCCTCCATTATCCCCAGCATGTCCTCCATTATCCTATGCATGTCATATCCATTATCATATCCCCTTTCCCCAACTTTGATCTTGACACAATCTTCCTTGAAGCATCACATGTTCTATCTGCTTTACATTGTCTTGATCCCTTTGGTCTATATTACCTATCCTATCGCAACCTTTCATCCATACTCCATACCCCTTCTCATTATCCCTGATTGATCTTGCATATCCTATCCACATCCTATCATTTCCTTGTTCATATTCAGTCATTATCCTATCCAGGTCCTAACATTGTCCTATCCAACTCCCTATCTTGGTCTTGATGTACAATAAGGACGTTCAATGCAAAAACATGTTTTCAAAGAAAAACCTCTTGACATGTCCATTTCTTGCATTCCATCCACTACACTATTTTCCTTATCCTATCATTGTCTTAACCAGTCCCTCCACTTAGCAAAAAAACATGTTATCCCATTTCTTGGATAGACCTTGGCACCTAACAGATCCACTCCAAGTGACCTTTGGCCTTCGTCCATCTACCAGCCCATTTCTCCTTTCAAAATGTCCTTCCCTTGCTCGACAGTGGGGGCAATTTCAAAAAATCCTAAAAATTCAAATAAGAAGATGAAAAAAAATCCTAAAAATTATAAAATGTCTTGAAAAAATTCAAAACAATTGCATAATGTCCTGAAAAAAATTCTAAAAATCAAATAATGTCCTGAAAAAAATCTCTGAAAATCAAATACGATCCTCAAAAATTTCTAAAAATCGTAAAAAGTCCTGAAAAAAAAAAGATTATCACAAAAAAATTCAAATATCTCCAAAATCCTAAAAATTGCAAAAGCTTCTTCAAAAATCTACAATAAATTTGTACATACTTGTCTTGCTTTTGTGGAATGATCATCATGTTTTTAGACATTCGTGGTAGATGCATTATTACGTGCTTAATGAAATCATGTTCTCACAAATACGATCTGAATCCTTGTGACTCAACATTCAATCTGGTTGGACCTGTTCGATCTTTTGATCTCAACTACCTACCAATCAATCTATCCAACCTGTCAATCAATCCTCCAATCAGTCAATAAAATTTTAAGCTATCAAACAAAGAACATTTAATGCAAGTAACAAAAATATCAAAATGGTTGTTGGCTCACATTGTTTCCGTGAGTGTTTTATCTTTCATTGATTTTTCTTTTTCGATCATATTCCTATGCTACTCGATGATATCATATGTACTTATGAGAGTAGCCGGGATTGTTCCTGATTGATTTTTAATTTGTCCTCTGCCTATTTTATGATCTCATGAAATTTTGGGGCATGCCTGCTATATGCTTCAAGATGGAGAAGATCATCCTTTGTCTGCATTGTGTTTGTTTATTCAAAAGGATGGCTTTCTTTCTCTAGCTTTTGTGCCATGATGCGCTGCATCCAATTTTGTAATATCAAAATAAGCTCTTATGACATAATTGCACTTCTGAAAGCCAAAATATTTATATCTTACTAACATTTCTTCGTCTAATTTTGGATTTTTTCCTAACATTTCTTTTGTGAATCCTAACAATCATCCTTCTTAAAATTGTCCTCATATCAATTTCTGCCCAATTTCTCGAGGGGGCATCCTACCTCCATCCCGTCGATCTACTGGGGCATGATTCTTAATTATTCTTTGATCCAATGCTCATAATCACATTGTCTCAAAGAGGGACAAAATGTAGACACCTAAAAATGGTTCGAACCTATGTGCTCCCCTTTTAACACACCTTCTATTCACTAATATTGTGTCATTCTTCTATGTCATCAATTACTAACATTTCTCTCATTTTGGCCAAACTGATCATCTTCCTAAATCAGTCCAACCAAGTCCTAATCTTCCTAAATCAATCCAAGAGCATTCCAAACTCATTTGATTCCAAACTCATATCACTATCTTATCAATCTCTTTCAATCAATCCTCTGGCATTGTCCAATTTCATCAATGCCTCATCATCATTTGATTCCTCCAATAGCATTGTCAAAGTTCATCGATGCTATTTCATCATCAATCATCATTTCGAGAGCATTGTCAAAGTTCATCGATGCCTCGTTGTCATTTTCACATTTTAGGAGCATTGTCCAAGTTCATCGATGTCTCCTTATCTTTATTTATCCTCTGGCATCATCCAAGTTCATTGATGCCATTATATCATTTCCAATCATTATCAGGAGAGCAGTGTCAAAGTTCATCGATGCCTCATGATTTCATAAACTATTCCAGAATCATCAGAATTGATTCTAATCCTTATCAATATCATCAAAATCCATTCAATTGCACATTAATGCCTTTGATTTAGCCAATAACCCTCTAATTTGTCATCTTGGGATGAATAACCCATAGTTTATCCCTATGTACTAATCGAATAAATAACTAGACTTTATTTATTCCCTTTTCCTAATGTCTCTCTAAACTAATTAATTTCAAAATTAATTAATTTCTCATCTTTTAAATTATGGGATTTTCCTAATTCCTAAATTCCTAATTTGAGGGAATAATGAGTTTTTAAATTCAAAAATTGAACTCTTACATTCCCTCCCTTAATTGTGCTTCATTTTCCCTATTAATTAGCTTCATGAGCTCTTCCACCTTTCCCTATCCATTTTCCTCTAATTGTGCTTCTAATTCCTATTAATTTTCTTCCATCCTTCTTCCATTTTCCCTTAATTATGCATTGATTTATGCATACTAATTTGTGCATTCACTTTCTAGCTCTTCAAATTGTCTCTCATTTCTATAAATTGAGATTCAATTCTCTCATTCAAGTTAGAACCACTATCTCCTATTATTCTTGTTATTGAATTTGGCTTTTCAACACTTGTGCAATTTTGTCATTGGCAAAAGAGCAACATAATCAACTCAATAGAGAAGAAAGGAGAACATGGAAGATACATTTGAAGCGAGTTTTTAAGTGTTTTCATGATTTATATTTATGCTCACATTTCAAATGGCTTTTATGATAGATTAGATAGGTTTGCATATTGTTTAGGGTTTTGTGGTTCCCTAGATATGCATTTTTGGCCTTTTTCTGGTCTTAAAGATACACAATATTTACGTGGAAAAACCATGCAAAGGGAAAAACCATTAAGAAGAGTATTCTCAAATATATAAATACCCATTACGGTGACACCAATTAAGGTGATTTTTAATAAGAATTGATCACTACCAGAGGTTCATTTCCAAAAGAGAGAAGGCTCACCACTTAGATGAAGAAGGATAAAAGAGAATAGATCCACCATTTATGCACAAAATTAACTCAAGTGAAATATTTATAGATACCTTTGGATCACTACTTCTAGTAGCTAGCACTTGAATATCCACACTATCAACAACTCAAACATGCAGGGATACAAATTTTCCTTCATACATCCTCATCGCATAAGTACACACATGTAGAGTACTCACACAAGTATACACCAATTCCACGCCTATTCCATAATGATTCAACCTTTATTTATACTATTCCTTAATTTACAAAATCTCTCAATGTCAACCAGGCAAGTAGCCAAACACAAATTTGAATTAGGTCATCTCTAAGCATTCTTGTGATGGAAAGGAATGAGAAGTGGATGACAACATGCCTCAACTTAGACCAATGATAAAATCATACAATTTTCATTCCTCTTGCATTCATTGAGACAACTAATTAAAGTGTAAACACATGAGGGTGGCAAAACCTAGAGTAGAAAAACCATCAAACTTTGAAACCATGTCTTTGAAATCAAAATTATCATGCCAACTAAAATGAGAGAAGGTCAGGATATTATCAACTTATTTCCAAAGTCACACTATAGAAAACCATCATGTGGAGAAATGCAAAGAATGCATTTCATGCAGAATACTATCATCCATAGAAATACTAAAAAATCTATAAATTGAACTGTGATGCATTCTAAATTATAAAATCTTGGATCCAATATCTCCAAACTGTAATAAACATCATACCAAAATCTTAGCAATAGATTTACAATATGAAAAATATGTAGAGCACAATATTCAGTAGTACTACACAAAAAGTATATTGTCATCAATGCAACAGTGTGTTGACATCAATGACAAACATACCAAAATAGCCATACTAATCCAACCTATACCCAAACCAACAATTTTTCCATTTTCCATTGATCGTGACACATCAATGAAAGCAACAAAAAATTTTACTTTTGTCAAAAATCTCCCCCTAATTCAAACTCTCCCCCTTTGACATCAATGGAAAAGGCCAAAGATGCAAAACAAAACAATTAATAATTCTTCTCAACTCCTTTAGAGATATACATATTAGCTCACAACAATAATTAGCTCTCCCTAAAAAGTAGCCATCGTCATTAGTCCATAACAATAATATGCTTGAAGTTCACTAGACTAATGCACATCCATATGTATTTATCTCTCATAAGGAGGGGCAGTCACCCCAAAAATTTCTCAGAGATACTCAAAAGTATCTTTAGACAATGCCTTGGTAAAAATGTCGGCAATGTTCTCTTTTTGTGGGTGCGTAGTCAAGCTTTACCTCATTCTCCAAAAACAATTCCCTCAGAATGTGATACCAAATTGAAATGTGTTTTATCCTTGAATGCAATACTAGATTCTTTGAAAGTTTTATCGTATTGGTGTTGTCACATAAGATGGAAATATGGGTTCATCAAATATTATTCCAATATTTTTCAAATTCTTTTTCATCCATAGTGTATGAGTGCAACATGAAGCAACAACAATATATTCAGCTTCAATACTAGATAGAGACATTGAGTCTTGTTTCTTACTTAACCAAGAAACCAATCAAGGTCCAATAAAAATGCACCTCCACTTGTACTCTTCCTATCATCTACAGATCCAACCCAATCAACATTAGTATAAGTCATCAAAGTAAAGTCTAATTTTTTGGGATACTGTAGTCCAAAATCATTTGTTCCTTTTAAATATTTGAACATTCTTTTTACAACGGCAATATGAGTTTCTCTATGATATTATTGAAATCTGGCTACAAGAAAAATAACATGCATGATAAGTGATCTAGTAGCAGTTAGATATAACAATCTACCAACCATTGATCTATATTTACTTTCAACAGCTTGGGGGATTCAACATCTTTTCTCAACTTATAGCCAGTAACCATAGGAGTACAAATTGGTTTAGCATTTTCTATTACAAACTTCTTCAACATTTCTTTGACATACTTAGATTGTGAAATAAATATACCTTCACTTTTTTTATTAACATGTAAACCTAGAAAGAAATTTATTTCCACAATCATGGACATTTCAAACTCTTTTTGCATTTCATCAGAAAATGTCTTACACATACTTGTAGAGGTCTAAAAATTTAGCACCCATTAATTTGGAAGCTCTAGGACCTATTTGGGCCCCATTTTAGTGATCTCCTCGATTATGGATGTGTTTATACTTGTTTTCTCCACTTTTCTCTCTATTTTTCCCTGAGCCCCTTAATACTTATTGGGCCCAGAAAATTCTACATCTAAATTTACCCTCCTAGATATAGGTCAAACCTAGTTCAACCTATACCAGGTATAGTTCAAACCACTTTCAACCTATACCTTTGGTATTTTAAATTAGTGGGTTTCGGTTCCGATGCACAATATTTTCATTTTCCCACCTAGTGAGGTTGGCCTCCGCAAAATTAAAACTCAAAATCACTATAAAAGGAGACCTCCCCCCTTCATTTTCCACATCTAATAACTATTACATCCATTATCTATTTCAACCTATGATCTAACATCCATTACATCCAAGCATTCAAGACCAAGGTGATTTCAAGCAAGAAATGATTTGGCTCCAAGATTGAAGACTATTGTGTGAATCTCTCTATCATGATGGAGTAGTGGAGGAATTTTCTAATTGAGAAAGAGGGTCCATATCCATTATTCATTCATTTCCTTCAAGCATATCAAGAATATAGACATTCGTGATCCATTATTTGGAAAGTGTAGCTCTATTGCATTGGTGAAGACATCCTACATTCTACAATTCAACATTCAATCAAGAAAGCATACATTTTTGTGGGTATAGAGGATCTGTATCCATCCACAAGGGTTTGAAAAGCAAGGTGAATACTTAAATTTGTCTTGTTTTACATGCTTTACTTATTTTATTTAAGGTTAATTTTTAAACAGGGGCTTGACTAAGGAAAGCCCCTTTCCCCCAACAATTTCCCCTTCTCTTTTGTGTGCAAGCGCAGGTTTGGAATGAAGATTTAGTTGCAGATCTGAGAACCCATTTGAGAGAACTTTCTAGATCCATTTTTTATTGTAGATTTTAGAGTGCAGATTTCAGTTACAGAGCTAGAAAGACAGTCTGGAGACTTGCCCATATCCACTTTTTGTTTTTGATTTTGAGAAGATTGGGTATAGGTCAAACCTTCAACCTATACCTAGGTACAGTTTGAACCACTTTTGACCTATTCCTAAGACATAATAGGAATTTTTAGTTTATAGAGTTATAGATCTCAGACTGCTGGATTCAGGTACTGGGACATTTCGGGACTCCATCAGATAGAATATAAACATTTGCACACCTTCTTCATCTTCCATTTTTAGGTACACACATTCTTTTCCTACATTATTGCATCTACTTTCTATTAAATCAGATTTTTTATTGTACCTTGTTGTTACCTCTTCTTTTAATCATAAACATAAGATCTCGTCATTTTATTCTATATAATTACATCACAAAATAGAGACTCCCTAAATTCTCCTCTTAGATAGATCTTTCAGTTGTTCCATTGTACCCTTTTGGATTATACAAATCAGATTTGGCTTGAGGATTGGATTTAGGGTCTTTTCAATGTACATGTGTGACTTGGTGGTCTATAATTGATCACCATTTCACCTTATACAATACTATCATTTCCTCTAAAGGTTATATCATCCACATAAACAAATATAATTAAGATTTTATTTCATTCAAATTTAAAGTAGAAATTATTGTTAGCAATACCTTTTTGAAATCCTTTCTTCAACAAATGCTTGTCAAGTCTTGCATACCTAAGAGCTTTCTTTAGTCCATATACATTTTGGTGAACCTGAATTATTACATTCCTACTTTTGATCTTGGTGTTATATTTCCTTTACATAACTATATTATCTCGTTCATAATTTGGCTAGATAGATTTTCCATTCCCATATTTAGATCTACTTTGTTTTGATTATATGGTATACATTTAAATATATTTTCATTTGGTGTTAAATCTTATTTCATATCTAGATTTACTTTATATGCATTGTGATAATCTCTATTTACATTACATTTGTACATTGCATATTCCCTTTCTTTCATTCCTTTGTGTATGAGATTTATCACTTTGAATCCAACCTATAGTATTCTAGTTAGAAGAAGTTGTAGACTCATGGGTTCCTTTGATCCTGAACCTCCCTTATTTCTTAGTAATATTGATGAAACTAACATGCATCCTAATGAAACCAATCCTATCATGGATAATAACTCTTATCACTCTTCTCATGATGAAGATGAATCATTAAGAGTTCCTCCTACCCAAATGAAAAATATTAATCATGAATTTGAAAGGTTATAACATTGGTTAGCTCAAGAGAATCATAATCTTGAAGCTGTTTCCATTGTAGAAGGTTTAAATAAAATCATTCATCATGATGAACATGGTCTTAACCTTTTGCGTGGCATTTCACATATTATTAATTCTAATATTAAACCTCTTATGCAATTTGTTCAATAATTAGGCTATGTCCCCCTACTACAAGTGTTGAAACTTGTTTGTCTCTCTCCACTCCTATTCCTAGCATTTCCACTTATGCTCCACCTCTTACTACAACTTCACCAGAAAATTCTAACCCCATACATGTGAGTCTCCCTAATCCTATTCTTCCTTCCCTTCCTACAAGTGTTTCATGTGTGTCATTTCCTTTATCTATGACTTATTATCACAGTGTTCATTTTTCATATCCCAATCCTACTTCCAAAAATCCTCCTATGATGCTTCATGTTACTTCCAACCTTAATCCATGGTTTAGTTTAGCTTTGAATGTAGACTCAAAATTGCTAGGATTAGGAGAATAATTGTCAAAGTTGTCCAACTCAAAAATTGTAAGCCTTCCAACCAATGCATCTAGAGTTATATCATTACTGCACCTCATCTCTTGAATAGATGAAAATATAATTGCATAGATAGGAAGTAAAGTTATCAATACCTTACTAACCATTATTTTGTCTTCAATTGTTCCACCGACAGCTCTGATGGCACTTACACTTTTCTTGATTCTTTCACTGTATTTTGTAATGTCTTCTGCTTCTTTCATTTTCATCTGATGAAACTGACCTCTGAGACTTTCTATTCTGGATCTCTTTACATTGTCATCTCCTCCATGTATATCATGTAGTTTCTTCCACATATCATAGGCAGTAGGGTAGTCCTTGACATCATCAAATTTGACATAGCAGAGTGAAGAAGCAATATCAATCATCATTATGTTATGATTCTTCATGTCCATCATCTATTCCACAGACATAGGTCTCAGCGGTTCCACATACTTGTGATCTAAGAATTACAAACTAGTTTCTCCAATAGTAGATAGATGTAGCCTCATCAAATCTTTCCATGCAGCAAAGTTCTCTTTGTTAAGCTTGGGGATCTCCCCTCTATAAGACATCTTTGATCTTTAGCTTACGCCTTGAAACCTTCCCTGAAAGCACCAACAACTCTGATACCAATTATTTGAAATGAGTTGAGTAACTAAGAGGGGAGGGGTGAATCAGTTACCAGAAAAACAAATCCAAGTTCCTTAGATGTCTTAAACAAACTTATCACTGTTGCTCGGTTAACATAGATATTCTACTGTCACTCAGTTAACATAGCAAATATTAAGATATTAACTATGATTATCCTTTAGTAAATAATTATAGAAACATAAAGCATAAATAAAATAACCTGTACATAGATAACACCAAGATTTAACATGGAAACCCAATATGGGAAAAACCACCAATTGCAACTAGTTACTATTTTTCACTCTTCTGAAGTGAGCCTTGTTAGGATTCAACCATGCTAAAGGTTACAATGCACACTGTTAGGTGTGACACTGTTAGAGGATTTAATCACCATGTAAGGAGTGGCCTTGTGAGAGGTCTTCAAAAACTTTAATGTAGAAATGTCACCTTGTGAGAGGATTTACAAAAGACTTTTAATTCTACTCTGTTAAGAGATTTTGGTTCACTGCTACAATTGTTAGAGAATAAAAATGGATTGACCTATTTGACGAAGCAACTGACTTTGTTGATTCAGATCTATTTTTTTGGCTTTGAAACTTGATCTTTACTGACCAAATATTCTATTGCAACTTTCTATGCTCTTTCCTTAATCAGAATCCCATATGATTTCACCTTCTCTCTTCATATCATAAACTTACTCACTTGCACACATTCAATCCACACTTGACCTTATATATATGATAAGCCTTTTCAAGTGAGCTTGAATAACCTTTCAAATAAATAATAAAACTTAATTTTGTCAGCTACATATAACCAATTAACCATAAAATGTAAACTGTTGTTAGTTGGCTGACACTAAAAGGATAACTCGGTTAATACTGAAATCCTTCAATGCCCGACCAATACTGTAATGCCCAAGTGAACCCGGTTAGAACTAAAAATCACTTCGGTCTTCTTTAATGCCCAAGAGAGCTTGGCATACATTAACTGTGCTCGGATAGGATTAGACATTTGTGTAATCATCACTACATTTGTGTAAACCTCAATGACAATGTACAATTGAATAATTGTCATCAACAGTAGATAACATGTATTGAAAAGATGAGTGACTATTATTTCCAGAGGTTTGCAGAGTTATATTGGTGGCCTATTATTTTAGCTATAGATCTGTACACAAAATAATTCCAAACTGAAAATTGTAATTTGGTGACTTATGGAATGATCGGGATGGAAAATTAAGTTGTTTATGGATATAAGAATCCATGATTGGATTTTCATGAAAAATGCAGAGGCTTAAAAGACTTATCCATCTATTTTTTGTTTCCCCTTAGTCACACCACATTCTCTTGTCTATCTCTCATGCATCAATTTAACAAACCATGCATATCCATGCATTTTATCTCTTTAATTACTTTAATGAGGATTTTGTTACTCTTCTTTATATTTTTGACATATAAAGAGTTCTATATTATTTCACAACATACTCTTGTCAAGTTGTGGAAGTCAAATTTTGCTTGATGTGATTTCTATTTCTATAAATATGATTTCACTCGAAACTAAGATGTATTTTAACTTTAAGAGATAAACATGTGAGTTATTTTTTGACTTGTGATTTTTTTTCTTTTTGGATCCCGAAACTGAACCATCTAGTTAGTTGAGTTTGTTCTAGTGTGAGGCATACACATCCATGCTAGTGTGTGTACAGACTATCTGAAAACCCTAGATGGAAAAAAAAGATAAGGATTATGATAGTATATCAAAGTGAAGGGTAATTTGTTGATATAAGATTTTATTTATACTATGATAATTGAAATGTTAAAGATTTTGTAACGAGCACCTGGATGGGAAATATGCATACTTCTAAATTATATAAAAAGAGATCATTAACTTCTCATTAAGGGTCCATATTTGAAGCATGATGTATATGCTATGAATTAAACCATTTAATGGAATCCTAAAAAGTAAGAATTAAATTTGTTTTTACTAATTTGGATTAAGTTTAGCTAGATTTTATGTTCTACTTCTTGGATTACGAATGTTGTCATTATACTTGACTAGGTAAGTTCTTATAACTAGATTAGAATTACTAAAATGCAATAGCTATGTAGTATGTAATAATACCTCATTATTTTAATCTAGTGAAATAAATTTAAAAAATGTGTCAACAATGTCACATGAAAGGTCAAAACAGTGTTCCAATGTATCAAGATAGTGCAATGATCATATGCAGGGCACAACAAAGATGCTTCTCAAAGTAGCAGTTAGGGGTGTAGTAGGAAAATAGTGTGAAATAGCAACACATTTCTAGATACCAAAGAGGGAAGTGAGGGACTGCAATATGACAGATATTCTTTCTATAAAAATACAATGATCTAATGAGCTAGAGATAGAGAAATTCAAGCCCAAAAAGAGGAAAGAAAAAGCACAGACATGAAGAATGGATTCAAGTCAAGATCTAGATGTATTCAAAAAAGGAAAATGACCATCTCAATCTTAGAAAAATAACACATCATTTGAAGAACAAAAAAAATAATTACAAATAAAAATAATGGCACAATCACAAAAGACTTCCAATAACATACATTTTTGGCTTAGACTCACAATGCTCAAACTTGGAGCATTAAAAGACATAGAAGACTTTTTCATTATTTCCTGACATGAGAGAACATGAGCTTACCAAATCTACCTCAACTATAAGTCACCATCTACACAGAAGAAACTATTTAAAAACCACATAACAGCTGGAAAACCCTGGTTAGCATGGCGGCGCGGAGCAGAGAAAAAAATCGTTTAAATTAGAAGAATGGATGACATTGTATGCCTACCTAGGTTGCCGCCAAAAATTAACGATTTATTTTTATTATAATTTTTGCATGTTAATTTTAAAATGTGAAATATATTTATTAAGTGATTTGGTATTTTATAACTCAATAAATATTATTTGATGCAAACTAATTTTATTAATCTCCATTGATCAGTCAATTAAGAGTTGTAACTATGGGTTTTTGACCTTGTATTTTTTGTTTTCATTGATTTGATTAATGTAAAATATTAGCTAAAAGTGAGGCTTTTATAAAACACTTTAGTTAATGTTATTGATAATGCAAATAATTTAGCACTATAATTATGAGTCAATTAGGACTAGTCAGGGATCAAATATGATTGCAAATATCATGGAGGAGAAATGAGAGAGTTTCTGATGAGATTTTCAATATTTTATATTATTTAAGGAGCCCTTTTGGGTTTGACCTCAGTCTAGGATGTTTTTTGAATAGTTAACTTTAATGTCTTTCTTCTAGTTCCACCCCCTTTTTAAGGGATTTGATCTCATACTTGGAATGAGCCTATCATAATAATGCTCATTTGTTACTGCTCACTATTTTCTTGCACATTTTTTTCCCTTAGCATTTCCATTATATGACAAATATAGTGATGCATTAATGAAAGGAGAAAAACTCCACCGATGAGTAATAAAAGTTAAAAAATGCAAATGTTAATTTTTTTCATAAAATATGTGAAGGCCTTAAGACGATATCAAGAGGTCGCAATGTCTTCCATGCAATAGGTATTTTTAGAGCACTAAGCCACTGAAATGAACAAATGACTCGCTTATAAGGTAGGGGTGCCATGAGGGGGTCGACTTAATTAAGCTCTGTGGATTATGATCAAATTCAAAAGAAAAAGGAATAGAGGAGTAATAGTCATTTTTATTTGTATGACTAATTATTTATTTGTGATTTTACCCGGTGACCAAATTATTCATTTATTTAGTCACTTAGATGAATTTTAAAATGCAACCTTAATCTAACGAGAATAGTTACCATTTAGAGATATTGGAAAATAGTGGCCGGAATAATGTTTGCACAATAAGTCTATTGGCGGACACACATTATTGGTGAAATGCAACTTTTAAGAATATAAGTATATGATATTATCAAATGTTAATGTGTAAAGGAGTATTAATCATTCATTTAGTCATTTTTATTATAAGGGTGACTAATTATTTAGTCATTTTATTATAAGGGTGACTAATTATTTTGTCATTTATTTGGTCATTTTACCCGATGACCAAATTGGTCATTTTAGTTGTGATTTTACCCGATGACCAAATTGGTCATTTATATTTGTGAATTATAAAAAATGGTAAAACATGATCAGTTTTAGTCATGTGACTAAAATTTTTAGTCACCTGGTCATTTATTTGCCCAAATTCTACTAGTAAAAAATGGATAGAAACTCAAAAGGAAAATAGATTGATAGTGACAGTGATGATGAAGATCTAGAAATCATTGAAAAATTACTTGCAAAGAGAGCTTCCAAAGGAAGAATACCATTGATTTTATTTTCATTTAATAAGGTTGGTCACATTGATGCTAAATGTCCGAACAAAGAAGACAGAGATGAGAAAAAGTTAAACAAGTACAAAGGCAAGAAATATTTCAACAAGTACAAAAAACTACAAGGACAAAGGTAAGAAATCTTGTTATATTGCAAAATATTCTGATAGTGATGAAGATGAAGATGAAATGGTTTACATTGCTATTAAGGATTAATCAGACAATGAAGATAATGAAAAGACAACACTATACTCTCATATTAGAAAAAATGGCAACTGGATAATTGATAGTGATTGTTCTCATCACATCACTGATGATAAAACCAAATTTAAACATCTTGAGAACTGTGATGGTGGGAGTGTCAGTTTTGGGGATGTTGAACCTTTCTATGTGAAAGGTAAAGGTTGTATTGCTCCAATAGAAGGAATCAAATGTCATAATGCTTATTGGGTTGAAGGACTAAGGCGTAATCTACTAAGTGTGGCACAGCTGAATAACATTGGTTTCAAGGTAGAATTCATGAATGGTAAGGCCAAGCTCCTAGATGGAAAGGTAAACCTAGTTGGAACTGGTAGGCAAAAAAAAGGTAATCTATTCTATCTTGATCTCATTGAAAGTTCATGTTTTATTTCACAAGTAGAAGAAAGTTGGTTATGACATAAAAGGTTATGTCATGTGAACTTTGATAACTAGGTCAACATAAGAAAGAAAAAAAGAGTAAGAGGTATTCCTATTCTGAAGAAACCTGAATTGGCAATATGCAAACAATGTCAAATTGGGAAGATGGGCAAGACTAGTTTCAAGAGAAAGAATTATAATATAGAAGAAGTCTTTGAGTTAGTGCATACTGATTTGTGTGGACCAATCGGAACAACAAGTTACACAGGTGAGAATTATTTCATTCTATTTGTTTATGATCATTCCAGAATGATGATTGTTATGTTTCTGAAATAAAAATCAGAAGCTTTTCAAAAGTTTAAGTGGTACCTTGCCAGAGTTGAGAATGAAATAGGAAAGAAACTTAAATGCTTAATATCTGACAGAGGAGGTGAATTCATTTCTAATGTGTTCAATGAATTCTGCAATGAAAGAGGAATCAAGAGACAAGTATCTTCCATGGGTACACCACAACAAAATGGGATAGAAGAAAGAAGAAAAAGATCCATTATGGATTGTGCAAGAACCTTGATGATTGAAAATAATGTTGCTACCAAATACTGGAAGGAAGTCATCAACACTGCAATTCACACCTTGAACAAAGTTCAATTGAAGAAAGGTACTGAGCAGACACCTTTTGAATTATGGTATGGCTATAAACCCAATGTTCATTATTTCAAAGCATTTGGAAGTAAATATTACATCTTGAAGGAAGCAAGAAATGGAAAATTTGATGTAAAAGGTTATGAAGGTATATTCCTAGGCTACTCCTGCAAAAGAAAAGCATATAAATGTTTGAATCTTACTACTCATAAAGTCATAGAAAGTGTACATGTAAGGATTGATGAGTTTTCACAGAGAAGTGAAGAACAGAGAAATAAAGATCTTGAGGACTACAAAAAATTTATGTATTATGAACCTGATACTATACCTACGACATAGGAAATGGTGATTGGACAACAACCTTGTCAAGCATTGAATTCATCTGCACAAATATTATTGCAACATGTGCAACCTGAGCTGCTAACTGAAGAAATTGAGTCACAGACAAAGGGAATAGAGTCGCAGACAGAGGCACTCAAGTCTTAGATAGAGGTGCCCGAGTCTCAAATAGTGGAACCCGAGTACCAGTTAGAAGAGAAGAACAAAACATTTGAACATGGTGAACCAAGTGGATCAAGCCCAGAATCAAAGAGGAAGGAATTTGTACTTGCAAAATATGTTAGAAGGCATCATGCACCTGAACAAATAATTGGAGACTAGACAAAAGGTGTAATTAAAAGGAACAAAATTAAAGGTACATGTTTTCTTAGTGAAATTGAACCTAGATATATTAAAGATGCATTGAATTATGAAATCTTGATAGAAACCATGAATGAAGAGATTGAGAAGATAGAAAAGAACAAAACCTAGACTCTTGTACCTAGACCAAAAGACAAGAATGTGATTGGTACTAAGTGGGTCTTCAGAAACAAGATGAATGAAAATGGTGAAGTTTCCAGAAACAAAGAAAAATTAGTGTGTAAAGGATATGCTCAAGAAGAGGGTATTTATTATGGAGAAAATTTTTCTCCTGTTGCAAGAATTGAAGGAGTCAGAACTCTTCTGGCATATGCTACACATAAAGGATACAAGGTATATCAAATGGATGTAAAATCTACATTCCTGAATGGAATTCTTGAAGAAGAAGTTTATATTGAGCAACCTGAAGGTTTTGTTGATCTTAACAAAAGGAATATGGTTTGCAAACTGCACAAAGCATTGTATGGAATGAAGCAAGCTCCTAGAGCCTAGTATGAAAGATTGCATGGTTACATAGTAAGTATTGGATTTCAGATAACTAATAACAATAGGAGCTTGTATATCAAAGAAGGACCTCAGAACAAGATACTATTAGCAGAGATATTTGTTGAGGATATATTGTTTACTGGATATGATGATTTATGCAAAGCATTCTCCAAAGCTATGAGTAAGGAATTTGAGATGTCTATATTTGGTGAAATCAAATTCTTTGTTGGTTTACAATTTTATCAGATGAAGGATGGTATCTACATTACCCATTCTAAATACATCAAAGAGATACTAAATATATTTAGAATGGAATACTCCAGACCAGTTGGAACACCTATGCCTACTGGACATAATTTGTCTAAGGATGATGATTCAAAGGAAGTAAATCAGACTACCTACAGATCCATGATTGATAGACTTCACTATGTTGTTCACACTAGACCTAATATTGCATTAGCAGTTGGTATTGTTGCAAGGTTTTTAGCTAATCCTAGAGAGAATCATTTGATGGCTATCAAAAAGATTTAGATATATCTTAAGGGTACTAAAGAGTATGGATTATGGTATAAGAAAGGAGGAAGCATTGATTTGAAGACTTTTACTGATGTTGATTGGGAAGGAAGTGTTGATGACAGAAAGAGCACAAGTGGTGGAGCGTTATTTCTTGGTAAGAGGTTAGTCTCTTGGACCAACAAGAAATATAATTGCATTTCTTAGTCTAGAGCAGAGGCAGAGTATGTTGTTGCAGTAGTAAATTATTCAAATATCATATGGTTCAAATAGTTGTTGTCGGGTATGGAGGAAATCAAAGAACTAGTTATTATCTACTGTGACAACACTAGTGCAATTAACATTTCAAAGAACCCTGTGATGCACACAAAAACTAAACATATTGCAATAAAGTATCATTTCTTGAGAGAATTGGTTCAGGATAAGGAAGTAAGATTGGAATATGTGAATACTACTGAACATATTCACAAAACCATTACCTAAGGATGCATTCTTGTATCTTAGAGGAAACCTAGGGGTGATTCCCCTAACTGAGGCTCACTAATGGATAGATTAGTGATGGATCAACCGAGCTACAGAACAGATTTAACATGTTGATGCAGATTGTCAGAGCTTATTACATATGAATCAATACAAATAGGTACATTACAAATTCATTGGATATGTATTGGATGGTGTCTTTGGAATTGGTTGTCAAAGAGGGAGATATTATTGATGTCATGCCAAAGAAACTATTAAGGAAAAAGATTATTGATGACAGAGGGAGAAAATTTTATTAGAAGCAGAGATTAATGTAAGAGGGAGAAATATGTATTTCAATAATTGTGAAGAAAAAGGGAGTTTTCTAGATGAGGATCAGAATGAAGCTAAGGACATTAATAAAATATTATCCTTGTTACTGTTGCTCTATAATTCTTTGTATTATGACATGTTGTGTTGCCATCAATGCCAAAGAGGTAGATTGTTGATGATAATTATTCAATTGTGTATTGTCATTGATGTTTACACAAATATAGTGATGATTACACAAATGTCTAATCCTATCCGAGAACAGTCAATGTATGCCAAGCTCTATCAGACATTGAAGAAGACCAAAGTGATTTTTAGTTCTAACTGAGTTCACTCGGGCATTACAGTATTGATAGGGCATTGAAGGATTTCAATATTAATCGAGTTATGCTTTTAGTGTCAGCCGACTAACAACAATTTACATTTTATGGTTAATTGGTTATATGCAGCCGATAGACTTAAGTTTTATTATTTATTTGAAAGGTTATTTAAGCCGACTTGACAAGGCTTATCATATATATAAGGTCAAGTGTGGATTGAATGTGTGCAAGTGATTAAGTTTATGATATGAAGAGCGAAGGAAAAATCAGATGGGATTCTAATTAAGGATAGAACATACAGAGCTGAAATAGAATATTCGGTCAGTAAGGATCAATTTTTAAAGCCAGAAACAGAGATCTGAATCAGAAAAGATAGTTGCTTCGTCAAACAGGTCAATCCATTGTTACTCTCTAACAATTATAGCAGTGAACCAAAATCTCTTAACAGAGTAGACCTAACAGTCTTTTGTAAATCCTCTCACAAGGTGCCATTTCTACATTAAAGTGTTTGAAGACCTCTCACAAGGCCACTCCTTACAGGGCGATTAAATCCTCTAACAGGCTCACACCTAACAGTGTGCATTGTAACCTTTGAAAGGGTTGGCTCCTAACAGGGCTCACTTCAGAAGAGTCAAAAATAATAACTAGTTGTAATTGGTGGTTTTTCCCATATTGGGTTTCCATGTTAAATCTTAGTGCTATATGTGTACATGTTATTTTCTTTATGCTTTATATTTCTACAATTAATTACTAAAGGATAATCACAATTAATATCTTAAGATTTTCTATGTTAACCGAGTGACAGTAGAATATCTATGTTAATCGAGCAACATTGATAAGTTTGTTTAAGACATCTAAGGGACTTGGATTCATTTTTGTGGTAACTGCTTCACCCCTCCCCTCTCAGTTACTCAAATCATTTCCAACAATCTACATCGTATCTTTAGATTGTCCACTACTCAAAGATGTGTTATCCAACAAATATTATTTTCAATCCACTACTCTGCAAACTGTGGTACAAAAATTGAAGGTTGTTGCATTGATTTCACTCTTCTTGACCTCTCAAAGCAATAAATAGAAACATCTAGGTAAAATGCCACAGTTCTCTTTCTTGTAAATTTTTGTTTTTACAATATGAAGTCTTTTGTTTCTAATTATTTATGCTCCATGAGAAGTTATTGTATTTATCTCCTCATTTTTCTGTAGTTTATTATGGATAACATAGATGATTATGTTTTATTGGTTGTGGATGCAACTATTGCTTTAGGGATCATTCCATAAATTTAGGCCTCTTAGAAATGGTTTAATAAGGTAGCTGACATTTTATTAGAATTAGCTTTAGATGTGTTTTTATCAATCTAATTTATTTGTTTTAGTAAATTTTACAGAGCTAAGTCTAGATTTGATCAATTTGGTTTACTATCTTCAATAATTTTTATAGAAATCATTCTAGATTCAATTTTTAATAACATTTCATTTGTTCAAATATTTATGTGCATTTTTTGGAACCTATCTAAATTTTTGGATACTTTTGGTGATTGAATTCTTGTTTCTATTATTTACAGGTTTTTCCCATTTACACTTTGCAAGTATTTTTAGAGAAGGAATTTGAAACTCTTCAATGTTGTGAGCGTGACTTATAGGAGGTATGTATAAAGTGGTTTAATTGATGTTCCAATTATCTTAAATTCTCTATTAATGCTTGGTCTTGATTTGTAAGATATTTTAGAAGGATGAAATGCTAGAGATCACATAAAATTTGATCAAATTTATATTGCTTAATGGTCATTGAATGTGAGTATTTTGTATAATGTCTATCAATTTTATTTTTCTTTTTTCAAACAAGTCCACAATAAATTGCTAGATTCAACAAGGTTAAATGATCAAGATATCCTACTTAATCAATGTATTGATGGTATTTTAACATGCAGATCCTTCAATAACAGATTAATATATATTGTAGGATTATTATAAAGTTTCCTTCTTTTGTTGGAGATATGAAGGTAATAGATTTATCTTTTATAAATTGACTGCCGACAGATGTAATGTTTAGTTTATGTTGCCAAGTTGACAACAAAGTTGTCAACTCTGGCAACTTTTACATCCTTTTATATTTTGATCGATCACATTCAAAAGGTATTTTTGCAATTTGACCGCAATAAACGTATGTTAGTGACAACAATTAGTGTAATTTCCCTTGCTAGGATGGTTTAAGAATTTAGGACAATTACGTCAGATTCTTTAAACTTCATGTAATTGGAAAGATATGGAAATGCCAATATATATTAGATCCCTTGTACGATAGTTTTCTTGTATAATTAACCTTAATATTGTTGATATCTTAGATGGAACGGGTTAATAAATACTAGATGTCTTGACCTTATATCTACACTTATTGTACTAAGGTCTCATTTGAATCTGATAGGAATGACTTAAAATGATCTTGATACTCAATGGCCTTCTTTGATTTGGGCAGTTCAGGTAGGGGATAAAAGATAAGAGTTTCCCAATGATGATTTATTTGAGTGAATATGTAATGTCTCTCTGGTCATATTCAAGCATGACTATTGACAACTTATATGTTGACAGAAGAATGAAGTGAGTGATCTAAAATATGAGAACTGCAGTCACTAGATGCCAAAGAAAATCTCTCAACATAGAGTAGATCCATCAGAGATAACTAGAGAGGGAAACTCCCAATTAACAACTTTCCAAATAGTATATCTTGAATATCTTTCGATGTTTCCCATTTTATGCACTTATGATGCAGTTAGATTGTTTAATATTTGCTTTATTGATATAAGCCTTCACAATGATCTTCAACAATGATATATTATGTCTATTGATGGTCTGTAAATCTCTAATATTGTGACATGTCCCTTCATAAATTGACTATTGCAGAAGTTTAAGAAATATCAAAGAGGCTATGTCGGAATGATGCAGACTTATTTCCGATGCTTCGTTGGGAATATTATTGATACTTAGTTGTTCCTGGATGCTTGTGAAAGTTGGGAGATGATAGTTGCTCAAACAATTATATATTTCCTAGGGAGATGCAAACAATCATGACCATGATGGTGTTGGTGTTTAAAAATGTTTTATGATTTAAAAAGCTACCAATATACCCTTAGATAACTCTTAAATAATGGTTAGTTCTAAGCATGGGACATCTAAGGCAATTGGACAACCTATAGGGACAAGACTGCCCTCTGCACTTTTGGTTATGCAAAACCAAGGTGGGTGTACCTAATCTAGTTTGACATATTTTACTTCACTATGGTATCTAGATTTGAAAATCAGAAAATGATAAGAAAACATGGGATGATTACAGATCATTCATTTATTTTCAACTATCATGGAAAGAACAACAACCAAAACCACAAGATTCACAGAAAAATTCAAGATATGGAGTTGATTTAAGAAAGTAGAATATAGCCAAACCTAATAAAAGAAGTCAGTATGACCAAACTAATCCATGATCAATGTCTTATTCATTGGGCAAGATCTTTAGAACAAGAATGACATAAACAATTAACTATTGTCAAAAATCCTATTCCATAAACCCAAACATTTCCAATTCATACTTCTTATCAAAATCCTTGTATACCACCAACTGAATTTATGTCATATCCAAAGAATAATTTGATTTGATCCTAGATCAAGGCTAAGGATAAATAACACATACACAGATATACCCTGCAATGATCTAGAAGATTCACAACTCACAAGATGAACACAAAGGAGAGATCTAAGAGTGGAATATTTGAATTAAGTATATAGAATCATATTCTTGTATACATTTTCTCTCAAAGTACAAAACCACTTCAATAATAACAAAAACCCAAAATTATTTTCTCAAAAAGCACAATCTAACTTAATCTGTTATATCCCTGAATGAAACATTACATGTAATCCCTTTTACAAAACTTTTTCCATCCCTTTCCAAATGATCTTGAAAATCCTTTTATAGATGAAGGCAACAAGCAATGGATCATTTGGATAAGAGACAAAAAGGTTACTCGTACAAGAAACAAAATACAAAACCAACCAATAACCAAACTGTTACAAGGTTTCTGGAGTACTTTTGTCAAATGACCACATGGTTCTTGCAACTTCTTCAAAACTATTCTGAGTCCTCCAAGTGGAGCCTTTCTTCTTTGTTCTTTATGCTCATGATCTTTTGTGCCCACTGTCTCTTTCATTTTTCTTGAACATTTCCATTAACTCAAACATGATGAGGCATTTCACTTTCATTTTTTAATTGTAGGATACTTGTCCCTCGAGGATTCAAACACCTCATCACTGGGCTAAGGAAACCCAAAAATCATGTGCTTCTTACCCTGTAGATCATCCCAATCCATCTTCAACTGGAAAACCTCCTTCTTCCAAAAACCAAAATATGCCCTAGCATTTTCAAGTACTTCTATAGTTTGAACAAACAAGATAGTATTGTCCAGGCTCAAAATTTTATTCATCCTTATAGATAATTCATCATTCATCTTATCCATCCACTTAGATTTATATTTCAATTTTGCATTTGTCTCAAAGATACTAGGACATATCTCACACTAAGCTTTGGAGTATTCATTTCTCAATACAATTTCTTTTGATTGGACTCTATTCCTTTTTATGTCAAAATCCACCATATTTTTGACAAGTTTGTATGTGGTCTTTATTTTTTCATCACTATTCTCCTCCTTCTTGGATGAAGAATGGAAAAACCTCAGCTCTGGGAGCCTCCCAATCCATTTGGGAAAAAAATTTCCAACATGTCCTTTTCTAACTCCAAAGACTCTAGGATACTTTCTATCTTTTCCTCATTTTTATAAATCAATGCATGTTCTAATGCTTGGGAAAAATGCATAATATAATCTCTTACCTGATCCTCAAATTTCTTCTTATATGAGCCTTGTGCATCTTTCAAATCTTTAGCTTCTTCCATAAATTGTTATTTCATCTTCTTTAAACTCTCACTTTCCTCTTCTAACTTTTTTCTTTCAAGTTCAATTCCATTTCTGACATGGAACCAAGAGGGAAAGGGGATGGGTAGTACTCTACAATAGGGATAGATGAGGTAGGTTGGGCTGAAGTTTGAGCAATCATAATCTGAGGTGATGTCTGGATTTGTTTTTGGCCCCTTAGGTGTGCAATAACCTTGTGCTTTTGTAGGGATTCTTTCTTCAACTCATTGTAAGCTTGAAAAAATATCTCCATCTTTGTCCTAAGTTCTTCCTACTCCTTAGCCTCCTTTTTTGAGACCTTTTCATTCAACTTGGTAACCTCGAGTGATAATCCAGATGATTCTAATCCTGAGGTATCTCCTATCCTTCTTATCACCTCCTATCCTTCTTATCACCTCCTATCCTTCTTATCACTAGGCTTCCTGAAAAATCAATTGGGACATCTTTGTTTCTTCTCTTCTTCAGTTCCCACATGACTAATGCAGCGTGATCCTCACTGAACACAACACCTTACTACCTTGTTGGTTTGTTCCTAGAATGTCACTTGCAGATTTGGCTCCTTTTCTCACAACATCAAACACTATTGCATCTACTATGTCCCACTCAGGGGGAAGGACTCCAACTTTTCTAACTAAGTCTCTTCCTTCTTTAGGACTAATCTTCTCAAATTCACCCAACATTGACTCATGCTTTACTTCAGCCTCAATATCATATTCTTATCAGGTTTTTCTCCATGCCTCTTTTGACATTGATCCTTGAACCTATCAATATTTGTTCTCCATAAGAACTGCAAGAATGATCTGGCCTTGATAAATTTTTCATATGATAGAAATTCACTGGTTTCTTTCTTTGTAATTGGATCCAATTCCTTTCCAACAAAATCTACAACTATGAGGTCTAATGTTATTTCTTTAGGGGCCTCAGGCATTCCCTCTTGAATTTCCTCATGTTTGATGGAAATCCTCCCTTTGTTGTCCATATGTAGCAATTGCTCTGCTACTCCTTGTTTATCAATGTGTAGAGGGGACTGAGATGGTGAGTAGACATTTTCAATATGTTGTACTTCTTCCTTTGTTCTGATCCTTTTTGGGGAAGGCTATGATTCAAGGTCAATAACCATTGGCCTTTTTCCTTTGGATGTAGAAGCTTCTTCTTGAGTCTTCTGACTCTTTTGATATGTGACCCCTTTGGGAAAAATGACATTGTACCCTACCTTTTGGTGAGAGAAATAATCACCTAGTGGAACCATTTGGAAAAAGTCGGCCTGCTCAATATAGCCTTGGCTTTCTCAGGATCAGACTTTAAAAACTTATCCCTCTTCTCATTTACAACTTGCATTATTTCCTCAAAAAGTTTCATCAAATAATCTATCTTCTTCTCCATAGGCTCAAATTATTCAAAGGATCATAAGTCCTCTCAAAACAATGCACTAAGTCTAAGGTCTTCTTAAACACCAACCACTTCTCCTTTCTGATTTCCTGCTCTTGCAAATTGAAAACATTCCTAATGATATCTTCAAGAATTGGAACTAATTATCCAATTCCAAACATCTGGTTCTTGGTCTAAATATGTCCTTGATGAATCTCTCAGGATCAACACATCTTGAGACCACGGTAGCTAAATGGTAAGGTTCCAAGAATTTACCCAAATGAATCCAACCACCCTTGGTGATAAAAAAAAAGATGTACAATAGTGATACTTGGGAAAATAGAACCTCTACTCCTTCCTATCAATGCAACTTCCTGTAAGCTTCCAATCTTCCTGAGAATCTTTGCAATGCCTATCTTAAGAGGCACCTGGCATGGTAGGATGTATGGGGTATCTATAAAACCATATACTCTGAACACAGTTGAGATTGGATATAGAATGGTGTCTCCCCAATTATGAACTATCTTGATATCCTTGGCATATTTCTTTGGTCTCAAAAACAAAAGCAACTCCTTTGGGATTCTAGGATTTTCAATAAACAATAGAGCTTTGAGCTTAGATGCAAAGCATCTATCAAAAATGACATAACTTTCCTCCTTCCTATCCCAAGATAATACTAGGCTCCACAACTTCACTGGCATTACTTCTTCATCTTTAATCCTCATCAGATTCATTTCCTTTCCAAAATAATGTGTGTGTTTGTAAAGAAACATGTGCATTAACAAAGAGTACCAACCAAAAGGTCTGTCAACCTTTGAATTCTATATACTAATAAGACCATTACGGATCAATTCAGCTAAGTGAGATGCAAAATTAAAGATGATAGCAAGGTGAGGATGGAGGATCTGAACCATCATAAACATATAATGGATGGGCATTATTGTCTCCACATCTTCCCCAAATATTTGGCTCAAGGCACAATACACATATTTTTCCCTTAAATTAAAATACTCTAGCTTAAGTGGATCCGGTGTATTCAGACCTACTACAATGTGATTTCCAACTTTCGCAAAGAATTCCCTTAAAGGCCCATCCCTGAAATAATCCCTTTCAGCTGCATATACCTTGTTGAAGGTGTCAAAATTAATTTCATCAAGCTGAATAGAAGGGTCATTTAACTAAAATACCTCTCTAATCTCAACAGCAGAAACACTTAACAAGGGATCTACATTTACATCACTTACAACCCTAGCCACTGGGTCATAGTTCTTTGCCACTTGAAGCAATAGATCAACATCCATAAAAACATTTGGGACTACTAAATTTCTTACATCAAAATGTCAGATGTTTCTATCTGGGGAATATGCATTCCTCTGCCCAAATCCTACTCTTAATAGTCCTAAACCGGTTACATCAATGTTAGCATCCCTGAACCAAATCCCCTTATCATATCACCTTCCCCTATTCTTAAATGAGGGTTCTTTGGAGTCAATTCCCTAACCTGAGTAGGGTTATTCGTTGATTTATCCAAATGTTATAGAAAATCATCATATACATTTATTTCATGGTATTCCACCTTCCCTTTCAACTCCCTATGTGGTGCCATTTCCAAATTTGAAAATATACTCAAACAAAAGGAGAACAAGAATAGAAAAAACCCTAGAACCTCACAGATTCTAACCCAAAACCTGCTGGTATCCCAATTTATGAACTACAATTGAAATTAATCAGGAACTTACATGTTTTGCAAATGCTTAGAACAAATAGAATCGTAGACTTTCTGGTTCTGCTCCAAACTCCATTAGCAAGTTGTGGGTCTAAGATAATGAAATGGGACTTAACAGCGTAATCATCTCAAAAAATTTCATTCAATTTCTGCTTAGATGGTCGCATGTTCTGCAATTAATCTCCACTTTGAAAATTGTGGCTCAATGGCTCAAAGATCTTAATTTTGGCAAGAAAGCTATCTTTAAAACATGACAGATGATATAGAAATCTGACTGATGATCGTTTGGCTCTCAGAAAAGTCATAAGAGCATCGGTCGGGAACCACGTGTCATTTAGTCACAATGTCACAAAGGAAAAAAAATATTTTTTATCCTTCAGTGACACCACAAAAACCATCTGATCAAGATCTTGAAAAATATGCTTCATAAAGTCAAGCCCATGATAAGTCCCATGTGTCATTCATTTGCGGTGTTGCAGTAGATAAAAAGGAAGAAACTTTCCCTAGAAACACCACAACAACCGTTAGATCTTACAAGATCTGATAATTTTCCATTATTCACTGGTCCCACTTTGGCCACATCGTAGGAGGACAGGTCTCATTCATTCACGGTGTTGCAATGGATGATCAAATAATCTAAAATCTTGGCGACACCGTGATAACCATTTCATCTCAAAATAATCTTAGCAAGGTTCATAACAAGCATGAATTTAGGAGATGCAGGCCCCTTGACCTAAATACAAATTTTTGTTGGTTGCAATGTCGCGATGGATGAGATGAAGATCTTGTTTCTTCATGACACCATGACAACTATTGGATCTTGATGTTTAGCTGCCAGCCTTTATTTAATAAACACTTATAGACTCTAGGACTTAGTAAAAATAATATATGAAGCCTGCTAGGATGATAACATTAAAACACAAAGGGTCCACTTTGTAACGACACTTTAACACATGTGCCCAAAGGAAACTTAAGTGACCAAAAAGGTAATGAAAGAATATAAGATGAACAGGGCTTAGGTTATTTCCAACCAATAGAGATTTTACAAATAACAACTAGGGTTTTTTAGGAAATAACAGCAACCACTTTCATATTACTAAACCAATCCTAGTCATTGGGGAAAAATGTTTTTATGGTACTAACAGCTGGGTCATTTAAATGTAATAGACCATGTTTGGTCATTTAATGATGTTTGACCGATACCTGATGGTACCTATCAGTATTAGCTATGTCAAATGTTGTGTATGTGTAATGCTATCGGGATAGTTTAAAACAAGTCAGACCAACCCCCAATGATTGGAGAAGCATACATAGATAATTAATTTGGAAATGGCTATCGAGATAGCTTACATTATCGGCATAGTAGAATTTTGGTTTGACCAATACCCAATGGTACCTATCGGTATTAGCTATGTTGAACGTTGTGTATGTGTAATGCTATTGGCTTAACATATGTGAGTGGTTTAGTGAAAAATGAGATAGACCGATAATTGATGTGGATAGCGGTGAAACCTACACCGATAATTATGTTAAAAGAAAAAGAGCTAGACTGTGGCACCCCTAACGGTCATATGTAGGTATAACCTATAGCGATAAGGATTTTAAAATTTGAGGATGATCTGAGGGGAAGTAAAATTGATGTGATGGGATCCTTCACATGAAGCATATCATTTATTTCAAATCATCTAAGATCAAAATACAATGTGTATCACTGAATAGAACTGCATCTATATGAATAGAAGGCAAAGGGACACATAGTCAAGGTTGATTTGTGACTGTCTCAGAGAGTAAATATTTAACCGTCATAGTTTGATAGTATAGTAAATTAGGGTTATGTGAAGGAATAGATTGACTGATAGTATATAAATTCCTTTCTTCTTAATTAAAATGTTTAAAGCCAAATGTGACTAGCAATCCTTTCTCTTTATGGCCATAATTTGATTCATAAGTTTTTAATACACCCTCATCATATATATTTGTTGACATTTGTTATTCTCATGGATAGGTATTGAAGCAATTTCATGGGTGATAAAGCTTGTTTGGATAGGTTTTGGAGAATTTTGAAAAGGCATGCAAGGAATTCAGAGTTTTCTGCAACGAATTTGAAGTCAACGAGGCTCTCTGCTGAAAACTCAAAGGTAATTTGAAACCCAAAACATAGGCATATTTCATTCTCACTAGGTAAACTTCAAATGAATGTAAGATAGGTCTTATAACAATGACTCATCATATTCTCTTCTTTTTGTTATGGTCTCCACTAAAAGTGACTACTTTCAACAATGTTTTGGCATCTATGTTTTCAGATTTATTTATTTTTCTTTAATTTAGAAACTAAATTAATGAGAGTGCACAATATTATAGATGGATCAATGTCATAGGTTGACTACAGATCAATATCATGCATATGATGAGATATTAGCTGATGAGGGGGATATTGAAAAATATCCATGTCCATGTAAAAATTATCTTGGTGGGAAGGTGAAAAAAGAAATGTGATTCAATGACACATGATAAGATATGGGCATAGTGGTATAAGCCGTTGGGCTTAAAATTATTATAAACATATGATAGAATTACAAATTGTGAGAGATGAAGAGGCAACCAATATAGTTGAAGAGACAAAAATGTTTGATGAAGGGTTTGAATTTGATAGAATGTTGAATGAGGGTATAAATGATGATTGGGCCAAGTCAATGGAGGATGTTTTAAAGCCTGTGTATGCTAATTGTAAGTTAACTAGTCATTTGACAAAAATTCTTCAAAATCTTAACTTCCAAGTGGTTCATGGTTGGACAAATGAGAGTGTAGATCAGTTAATGGCATTATTAAGTTCATTATTACCAACTAACTCCATATTGCCAATAAAATGAAGTCAATGTAAAAATCAAATCAGTAAGCTCGGCTTTGGGTATGAAAATATCCACACATGTGTGAATGGTTGTGTATTATTTCATAAAAATCTTGCAAATTAGAGTGAATGTCCAAAATGTCACGAAGCGAGGTATAGACAAGGGTTGAAATCAATTGTTGTTCCTACAAAGGTTCTTTCACCACTTTTCAATAATCTCACGATTACTCTGAATGTATAGGTGCAAAGATATTTGTGAACTTATGCAGTGACATGCCCCAAAATAAGAGCACCGATGGAAAACAACGACGTGTTCCAGATTCTAAGACATGGATGGAATTTGATAATAAATGACCTTATTTTTCTCAAGATCCTCGTAATATAAGATTGGGTTTGGTTGTAGATGGGGTGAATCCATTCTTAGATCAGAGTACTAAATGGTCAACTTGGACGGTGTTTCTAATAAATTATAATTTACCTTCATGGTTAGCAACTAAACCATTTTTCTTAATATTATCATTGATTATACCAGGAAAAAAAAATGTGACTTCAGATACAATAGATACTTATCTAGAGCCATTATATGATGAGATAAAGTGTGAGGCCTCACCCCGAACCCCATCGTAACTTTCCATATTTATGCTTATGATAGACTTAGGTCATGATACATTACATTTTGATGCACTATGGACTTTATGGATTTTATGCTTTATGTCATGGATTGTTCATTTTGGATGTTGGATACATGATACTTTATGATGCACCTAATGAGCTATATTATGTTTCTATTTTGGACATTTTATTTTGAGACATTTGATTTGGAAAAAACATTATGACTATGTGATGGATTATTGATGATATGAGGATTATTAGAAACTGACATTTAATCGAGTTATCATGCAATGTGAATCTTACTTTATGTTATATGCTTAAATGAGATTATTATTGCTTATGATCTTAGGTAATAAATTCAATATGAAGTTTCGTTAAGGTTTTGAATATTGTTTATTTTCCTTATAAAGTATATTTTATCTCCTTAGACTACTGATATTTGAAATTAGTGTGCAGGTATGAAATTAGTGTGCAGGTATGAGACCATGGTATTAAAATCTGGGGAACCAAACATAGGTATATGTGAGCTCAGTTTAAGCCAAGGTTGCATCTAATGAGAGATAAAACCTCGTTGTATCATGATTTATTTTGTAAACCTAAATGTTTGATTTTTAGAATTTAGTTCTTAAATGTTCTATTCTTATTTAAATTCTTTGAGTTTTATGCCCAAGTGGATATGACCAATGTCTAGTGATGTGTAAGTTTTTGTATGTGTCACTTGACACTTGTGTATGCACTTAGGACCATGACATGTCCACTTTGGGATTGGGTGTCCATCTACCTAGGTTAGTACCATGTAGATCCCCATGTATTTTTCCTTGATTAGAGAGCTAGAGGTGTGGCCACTTCAATAGAATTTCGTGAGTATGCTTTTAGTGGACTCTTGGGGGGTTAGAAAAGCGACTAGGGGTGTCTTAGGGTCATTTTTAGGAAACCCACTTGTTATACCTATGGGTAAGGGTGATTTTAACTCTAGGATAACCTTTTGTTGACCAAGAGACCCTTCCAAAAGTTGGTTTCCCAAGTTGGACGAAAATCAACTTTTGGGAAGCTTGATCTTGGATATACCACTCTTCTATTTTGATGCAAAAACCTTACTCACCTTTTTGAACTTCCCTTTTTTTGGATCCATTTTTAGAAAGTTGTAAGACTTAGGGAAGAGAGACCGATGGGAGGCTTTCATTTTCTCCATGAGTTTCTAGTGGCATTTTTAGTGGTGACTCTCCATGTTAGAGAGTTTGAACACCCACTCTATAACTTAGAGACTTGGCTAGAATTGGTGAAGTTGGAAAAAGAAGGACATAGGTTTTAAGGGAGTTTTTCAGAAAATTTAATTGCCATAAGCTTGTAACTAGGTTGGTGGACATCTTGCATTTTTTCTACTTGTTGCATTTTGCGTTGTAATGAAAATGTAGGAAACATGTTAGTGTGCTTGAGGAATGTAGAGATGTCTTTGTGTTTTATGTTGTTGTGAGAGAGATGTTCTTGTTGTTGTTTTTGTTTTGTTAATGGGATTTTTTTTCAAGGCCCACTCACTCTTGGGAGGGAAGAGTAGCCTTGGGGGTGGAGGAGTTTGACAGCCCTTTGGTATAGAGTCTCTCCTCAAGGAGGAGAGAGAAAAAAATCATGGAGTATGGGCTCCATGAAGCCAATCTTTGTTGTTACTTCTCTTGGGGGTCATAAGGGTATTTTCATGAATATGGGACTGATTTGAGATGATATTTTTGTAAGTCATGTGAGGGCTTGGTTATAGCTTTTGGGTTTGGCCTTCTCCCTTTGGGTACTTGGTCCACTTCACCCCATTTAGGGTCATGAGAGACCCATTGTGAAAGCCTTGGTTGGGAGTCATTATGAAATTTTGTTTGTTTTTATTTGTGAAATTTCTATGCTTGTAACCCACCTTTGTTTGGTTCCCCAAGCTCGGGGGTGGCTTCTTAAGAGGCCTAGGTTGGAAGGTGAGCATCCCATGGTCTCCTTGTGTTTCTTCTTAATGCAGATTTTTCTCAATGGATGGAGCTCGTTATGATATCCTAAAGTGGGCATGGAAGACTAGAGAAAATACTCATTTATTGATGCCATTGTAAAAGCCTTTGGGCAACGTATTTTGTAAACTTGGATCCTATGTGTAAATGTACCTCTTCTTGTATGAAAGTTGGTTGTTCAATTTTATTACAAATTTTGAGTTGATGTATTTGAGTAGGTTCTAGTATTTGGGTCTATATGTTATCAAAAAAAAATGTTGTATTGTTGCTATGAATGATTGATTAAAGAGCTAGTTACTATGTCTTTACCTTGTTTGAAAGGAATTCATTTTTTGCAAAAAAAAAAAAGAGAGAAAATTTATTTAGATGGATACACTTGTTGTTTTCCTTTTCAAAAAACAAAAAAATTTAAGTTATTTATGCAAGCTTGTGATTAGAAAGGAAAAGTTTAACTATTATGTTTCCATTTGTCTATTTCTTTTATTGTATAATAGGTTTTTATATTAAAAATTTATTTAAGAAAAAACATATATAAAAATACTCAGTTCAAATACATTAAAAATTTTGGAAATCTTATATATAT
>MU225498.1:838297-848558 GCA_018584345.1 Thuja plicata | reverse complement strand
AACAGGTCGCTTCAATCACGCTTGCAGAGCAAACAATCCATGTTTGTTTTTGTGAGTTTCTTGATTGTGTAATGACTATGTTGGGTTTTATGTTGGATAGAGAGGTCCACATTCAGCATTAAACAACTCTAGGATTTAAACATTTGTGGAAATTGATATAATTATTCTTTCTTTATTTTATTTATGTTGAAGACATTGGATTTTGTGGCATGAAATGTTTGTGACCTATTTTCCTATGAAATAATTCTTCAATGGTGGATTTGAGTATATCAATTGGAGGATGGATGGAGCATGTGTTAACAATATATCAATCTGGAAACATTCCTATCAGTTATTGAAGGTTTGGCAGTGGAGTTTATATGGTTGGTTATTTAACAACAGAGATGCTCCTCCACAAATTCTGAGGTATTTGTATCTAAATCTACATATTTTAAGCATCTTTATCTCAGGAAAATAAGAGAAAATCAATGTAATGCATTTCTGAAATTTCTGGGTAGAATCAAAGGGATTTTCCTTTTTTTTGTATGTATAGTGATACGTAGAAATTTATTTCTATCAGCAGAAACTTTAGATCAGTAATCTGATTATAAATCCAAGTTTTCTCTACAATTTCTTATATGCAAATAAAGTTTCAGATTTATTTCATGCTCTAGTTTTGGAAATGTTGCTATTTTCTATTATCCCTATTTGGGGATATTACAATCTATCAATAGAGATGTTGATAAAAAGGAACAAGCTAGTCTTAGAGTACCAACAACAATGACACTAGATGGAATAATGAATGTTTATGGTAATTATAAATGTATCAAGTTGCTAATTTATACATTATTGTTTTTTTGGACATATGGAAATGAAGAGAAAGAATTTAAGGCGCAAATTAGATGATACTGATCATAATGCTGAAAATTCTAGTTACAAATTATGAACGCGTTTGTGAAGAACGTGTGGCCAAGAATAATGAATGTTTATCGCGTCTTGGTTTGACAAACAAGCAAGTTGTAAATCCACTAAGTAGTATATTATTTTTTTAATACTATTTAATGAAATTTTATAGGTAAAATCTTTATGTATATAAGACATGATATGATATTTTTTTGCGTTTTATAGGCAAGAAAAAGAGTGCAGATAAAATGAAGAGAAAACAAAAGTAGCAAATAAAGATACAGTGCTGCCAATTTGTAAAAGCCAACGCTTTTGTGATCCAACAAATGTACTTGGTGAAAAAGGTAGTTGTGATGATGCACAACCTATTATAGCACATGGTGATATGCACCCTAATGAAAGTCATGAAGAGAGTCTGCTTGCATCTGATGTGCCTCAGAGTGCACCTGCTAGTAGTGATTCAACAAAATATGTGCCCGCTTTTGTTAAAAGAAATAAATTGAGTCAAGATTTATACATATCTACAAAGAGACATGCAAAAGAAAGGATATTAGAAGGGAGGAAGCCATTCTTGGTTGAGGTATCAAGAGATGGTGAACCCACTGGGAAAAATGTTACAAGGTGGACCTCTGAGTTGGGCGTAAGATGTAGAGTCCATTTGGATATTTGCAAATCAAATTTTGCAAAGCAAGATCCACAACATGTGGAATATGTTATACAAAAAATGGAAATGCCTTTGACACTAGTGGTGGAAAAATCTCTAGAAAGTGTTACAAGAACAAGATGAGACCTCTAATGAACATTTTCAAACACAATTGCAGAAAAACAATCATGGAGGGAAAAGAGAGTTTAGACACCACTCAATCTCCCAAACAATGGGAGGCATTGAAAGAAACTATGCATTCTGAAGAATATTTGACAAAGAGAAACAAAGGCAAGAGAGCAAGAGATAATGTGAGTGCTGAATATACATTTGGCCAAGGCGGTTTGCGAGCCAAACTAAATAAATTTGGAGTAAGTGTATGGATTTTTGGTTCAATTTCTATTGTGTTATTTATTTTCATTTTTTATTGAACTGACTATGTTAAAATTGACATTGTATTTTAGGTGGAAAACAATAATAAAGAAGCAGGTACAGAAGATATTGTCAACTTTATGGCAAGACTAGATCCTACTAATAAGAGTAGTATGAAGTGGAAATCTAGTTCGTCAAAAGATATTTCACAACCATCTGTGGAAAACCCAATAAGAGACTCTCCAAATCGTGTCAACTCAAATGAAGGGTACCAACATATAATGATTTATTTACATACTCTCAGTGAGAAAGTTTCAAAATTGACTTCTTCGGTTCAGCATATAGTTTCTACATGGAATGACCATAATTCCACAGATTCATATCAGGTAAGAGACTCTACTGATGAGATAATTATAGTTCATACTAATGTATATTTGCATTGTTGAAAGCATCATTTTGATCATCATCTTTCTAAATTTGTATATACAGAACACTATCCTTAAGCATTGATTCTCATATACATAGCATTGTTGTTATTGCATTTTCACACCATTTTTTTATGCTATTTCCTCTCTACCAAACTTTAATCAATTTTAACTACATGCAAAACAATTTTATCAAAGCAACACAAAAACAAAAACACCTTGATGCCAACAGAGCTGCCAATATTGACAGTGATCATGATGAACCTATGGATAAGAATGTGCAGCCCAATCATAGTTGAGTTGAATTTGATCAGTAATATAATACTTGCATTATGGAGAAAAATTATAGCTTTTGTATTGTTTACTTGAATTATATTAATTTTTCATGATGATTAAACTACATGGAGATCAATCATATGATAGAAAATTGAAAAGGAAACAACAATTTTGGTAGTGATTATGTTGATTTTGAAGAGGATGTGCATGATATTTATAGTACTAGCAGTGCTAAACTTGAGGCGAGTGCCATAAAACTTTACTTTTCCTTAATTAGGATATGATTGTTAATTGTTAATTGTTAATTTAAACTGTTTAAATACTTTCAGCAATACTATTTAATTTATCTGTTTAAATACTTTGAGTAATATTGTTTAATAAGCATTCCATGTGTGCACCTATGAGTAGGATAAGGAGTTCAATCAGCAAGTTTCTTGAGGGACTCCATTACTGTTGTCACAACACCCAACAAGATTCTTCATTAGGATCATCTCCATGGATCCAATCCACACCATACCCTATCAGAGTGCACATCAACTCCTTATGCCACCAGAGGCTCCACACCTTTGTAAACACACCAATGTCCCTCAATAAATCCACTGGATTCAACCATTCAACTTGATCTTTCAATAACCCTTACCCATGTGCTCTCTAGCCCTTAATCCCTAGTACCCCTATTCAACAGATTTTCCAAGGATAACTCAAATCTTTCCCAAAACACTCACAAACCTAAAGGCATATCTAGATACCCTTTTCCCTATTATTCAACATATCTCAGACTCAAATGCTACTCCTTTGGACCAGATGTCCAATCTAGTACACTGTTTCCTTGCAATTAGCCCTCCTATTACAAAGAAACTACTAACAAATCACTTCCTCAAACCTCTCAAACCTCAAATAGACTTTAGACATTATCTAAATCAACACATTTTCTATTTTATAGAAGATGCCACCTTATTTCTACACTCCAACCACCAAACCCTCCTTAAGTGCACTAGCCTAGGGCTTTCTCAACTAGACCTCTCCAAACACTTCCAGACCCTCTCGATGGATCCAACACCATTACATGAACATAGTATGACCTTCCAAGTCATAAAAGGTGACTCTCCTTTGGGTGGAACTCTCAGACCTTGACTGGTCCGAGCACTAGTTACCCTTAATCAAAATTCCCACATAATCAATGATCAATCTCTTGACTCTTGTACATATCCTTGTAATTACACAAAATATATTTACATATGGTATAGGGATAGGATTCTCCAACAAGCCACAGTAACCACTAAAAGTGGGAGAGCCTTATGCAATCATTGGAACTTCAAAATAATGACTGTTTGCACACAAAATATTGTTTAGGAACAGTTAGAAAATTTGGATTCTTTTCCTTAAAGGTTCACAAAAAAATACAATATTTGCATGGAGAGGAATAGAAACTTAAACCATGACTATTTGTAGACAATGAACTCTCTTATATGGTTTTGAGAATCTAATATTTAAAATCACCGCACAATAGGAGAGTTCATTGTCCACAAGACTATTACTGCCCTTTTACATTCAAGAACCAAATCTAAATATTCAACCAACTATAGGGATCCACACATACTCCTTACAAGTGAATTTAAAATATGGAAAAACTTTTTAATATCACTTTTCATCCTTTGGACAAGGACCAAAAAACACAAACATGATCTTCCATGACTGTGACTGTCCTGTCATGGCAGTTTTCCTATCTTGGATTCTGTTATTCACCATTTTAATTATATAAATTATCTTGAAAATATCTCTAGTAGAGTTGTTGAAAACCAGGGTTTCTAAATAATATAAAACATTTTATGGAAATCCAATGGTGGTTTTGAAAGTTATTCCCATGTATTGAGACCTATTTTTACTGTCCCAGATTTGGGAAAATAGTAAGATAAACAGTAGTATAGGGAATCCATTTTCTCTCCATACTTCACTGTAGGTATTCTAATCAGTATTAACTAAGAGTAGATAGTCCCTAATAGACTTCCCAATCATTTTTAGATTGAAACCAATCCATTCATTAAGAGGAAAATGCACAACAATAGTCAAAAACGTGACTGAAACTAAATGTTCAAGACAAAACAACTTGAATCCATCTTTGCAAAATATTATTATTCAATAAAGGAGTGTATTACAATTTATTAGTGGTGCTCCTAAATTTTATCACTCTTCAACACTTGGAAGATCTCCTTGCAAGAAACTCTAAACATTCATGATTGTCACCAAGAATGGTGACAGTCAGAATTACATCTGTTGTCCCAAAACAAAAACAAAAACTCTCTTTTTCTTTGACACCACCACCTCCCTTTTTATTCGTCCTCTCCAACACTCTTTATATTCCTTTGTGCAGTTACAACAACTACTTTCATGACGGTAAAACCTCCAAACTAACCCTTCATCTTCCTATTACATCTTTTGAGCTACTTTTACAATGTTGCATTTTAACAACTTTTAAGGAAATCAATTAATTGATTACATGATTATGTCAATATACTTAATGTGACTCCAAATATAATCAAATGACCTTATACAAAGAAATTGATTATTTCATGACCTTATACAAAAAAATCGATTATTTCACGACATTAAACTTCCTCGATGAGGTGCTCCTCCACCATACTGTCGAGCTTGAAAGTTTTCCAAGTCTCTTGGAAATGTGTATGCAATAACGTACAAAAATAATTGGACTATGAATTGCATCTTCAACTTTGTCTTCTTTTGTGTCTTCATTTGGGTCGTTGCCTCTTTTAGTTCTTGTCTTCTTTTACTTCTTGATATATTTAGTGTACCATGTCTTCAAACTAAGACTCCCATCAATGAATTTTGTAGTGGTTTCCTTCAAGGTGGTGCTCCAGACTCAAGTTCACTCCTCCATGCTGCTCCACAACCAACAACCTCTTCCCCTGACCTAGGAGTCCCTTCCATGCCTCTTTCCCCAGTCTATTGGTGACACATAGTGGACCATCCTCTGTGGCCCTAGATCATCTCCTATGATCCTCTTGGTAGACCTCCATGTCTACCCATTCACAGCAAGTGAATGTGCACCCACAACCGTGAAACTTCAACAACAAGAATTAATTACCAAATCTCTTTCTCAGCCCAGATCTTTTGATGGTGCTCCAAGGACTTTAGTCTTGATCATAAGAAAGGGAAGTGCAACAGGAATGGACATTAATTTTTGTCTTTTTTATTTAGAAACTTATTATTGCATTATATTTGTTTCCTTTCATTACCTATGTAATCTAATGTGTTATTTTTTTCTTTTTGCAAAAATGTATTGATCATAAACTCAAAGAAGGGGATAAAGTTAATGTGTTAGATCCATATGATGGTGATGTTGTCGGTATTGGGCAGATTCACTCCTTGTATATTGTACATGGAGTCAACTTGAAAGGAAGTGGAGATGCAAATGTAAACATTTTAAAGGTGACAAGTAACGTACCCTTTCCTTATGAAGACAAAATAGATGGGGCTATTCGTCTGAAAGAGAAAGAGGGAACTTTCACATGGTGGCCACTAAAGTATTTGGCAAAAATGGCATAGTTGATCAACAAGTTTATTATGTGTTATTTATTAGAAATTTTGGGTCACTGCTTTATAATATTGTAGTATTTTGAATGTGTTGTTTAGACGATTTTAATCATCAAGGTGTATTTGAAAGAGATGGAAACTCTTAGACAACTTTGACATTTTTTATTATATTTACGTATATACTCTTTAGACAACTTTGACATTATAATTTGATATATATTTGCATTAATTTTTCTTATTGGAGATTACATTTATTTATCATCATGATGTTGAATCAATATTTTAATTCTAGTATGTCGTAGCTTGTTCATGTGTCATACTCTTATTTTCTTTTATGATTTAGTTCAAGTCTAATATTATGTTTTTTTTTTGCATTTTAAAATTTATTAAATTATTCATTTCGTAACTACATTTACTACCAAATAATGGAAATGACCAAATAAACTACCAAATGACCAAATAAACTACCAAATGACCAAATAAAGGACTAAATATATGACCAAATCAATGACCAAATAAATGACTAAAATAGTTAAGTCATAAATTTGGTCATGAGATAAATGACCAGAAATAAACTACCACTGGTCATGTGACCAAATTTGGTCATTTATCTATAATTTTTGATAGTTTATTTGGTGACATATTGTTGTTTTTGTACTAGTGATCTCTAATATCCTTGGATTGTCTTCGTCAACCTTCACATTTGTGCTTTCAACTTTTCTTCTCAATCTTTCAATGTAACATCTATAGTCTTTACTTTTGGTAGGGTATCCAAGAAATATGCCTTCATCTTCTCTAGTATCAAACTTTTCAAGATTTTCTTCATCTGTTCTAATATAACATTTTCTTCCAAATACTCAGAAATAATTCTCAAAAGGGGTTATTCCATACCATACCATATAGGATGTCTTCCCAAGATTCTACCTGATATGAAATTTATTCAATGTGTATGCTATAGTTAATATTGCCTCTTTTCAATAAATTTCTGGCAGATTTGCTTCTTTCAGCATAGTCCTAATAGCCTCCTCAAGTTTTTTATTCATTCTTTCAACTACGTCATTCCGTTGCAGTGTTCTAGGAGTAGACAAATGTCTCCTAATACCATGATTCTCATAAAAAAGTTAAATTCATCTAAATTAAATTCTCTTCCTTTGTCAAACCCTAAGCACTTGATTCTCCTATCTACCTCATTTTCAACCATAGCTTTGAATACTTTGAATTTCTCTAAGGCTTCTAATTTTTCTCTTAAGGAGGTAACCCATGTCATTCTAGAGTAATCATTAATTAAAAGTATAAAGTACCTATCACCTTGTTGACTTCTTATCATAGTTTTTTACCACATATCAATATGCACTAACTCTAGTAGCCTGGTAGTGAATTGTTCCTTAGCCTTGAAAATTATCTTTGTCTATTTCCCCACTTGAAATTCTTCGCAAACTTTCTAATTAGGCCTTGTAAGTTTTGACAAATCCCACATGGCTTGTATTGAACTAATCTTTATAAATTTTTCAAAATTGATATGACAGCTTCTATGATGCCAAAACCAACTCTCATTGATTTGAGACATTAAATAGTATCCACTTACATTTTTCAACTAATACATATTTCCTCCTATTCCTTTTCCAACAAGCCATCATAGTTCTGAATTTTTTTATTATCTCACATCCATCTTCTTGAAAAACAAGGTTATATCCATTTTCACACATCATTCCAACATTTGAGATATTATGATTCAAGCCCTTCACATAGTAAACATTGTTAGTATTATGTTTTCCATAAAAATTGATAGAACCAATTCCAACTTGTTGTCCTCAATTTTGTATTCGCAAAATTGGGTCAACCCTACGAAATTTTTTGTGAGTTTAATTCTTCAAGAAAATTCTTTGTTTGATTTTTCTTGGTCTTGTTTTGTGATTTTTAATCTTGATTTTCCCTCAAGTCGATAGCCCTTTGAAATACGCTCGTTTCGAGCTAACTTAGACGTCAAACGGAGTAGTATAACTCAAGTTATGATGTAAAAGGTGGGGTTTTTCAGGCTGACTGCATATTCTTTAAAAATCCTTAAAAGGTGGGGTTTTCGAAGTCAATTGCACGAGTTCAAATTATATTTGATATATTAAGTGGATTTTGTAGTCTATTTTCAAATTTCAACTCATTCCGAATTGATTTGACTATAGTTTTTAATGTTTTATTGAAATTAGCTTTAAAATAGTCTAATTTCATGTTACTTTATTAAAAACACTATAGTTATATATTAAATTAATTAAATATTAGAGACTTAAGTATTAAAAGTGTGGTTTTTATTCTTCATTGCATGTCATCAATATGCAAAACACATTTTAAAACTCACCTCTAAGTCTTTTTCCTTATTAAATACGTTGTTTTTAATTGCAACTGCATATATATTCTATGTATTTTCAACATGTACAATTGAACCTCTAAAAGAGCGTATTTAATCCTTATGGGTGTTATTTTTATATGCAATTGCATATTGAAAACAACGTATTTAAACTCCCCGGGTGACTTTTTCTTCATGAAAGTCATATGTAAGTGCACTCTAAAAGTGCGTTTTTCACTTCCTTGTGTCTCCTTTCTTCTCAAGACGTCAAATTTAGAGGAGATTGCATATACCTCTTCTTATGCATGTGCATCCTAAAAACAACATTTTTAATACTTCCCTTTAAGGCGTCAATTTTGGAGGAGATTACATGTGCAATACTCTTCTCAAAACAGCATTTTTAAGAGTCTTTTTAGGGCGTCGATTTTGGGGAAGATTGCATATACAAAGGTATTCCTAAAACAGCATTTTTAATGGTCTCCTTAAGGCGTCGATTTTTGGAAGTATTGCATATGTAACTTAGCATTTACCAACAATGTTTTTGCTACTTTTCCCTTGGGTGTCAAATTTTGGAGACATTGCACATATTAAAAAGTAATGCAAGTGCGGTTTTAAAACAACATTTTTAATGCTTCTCCCATGACGTCAATTTTTTGGAGGATTTGCACATGTTATAAAGTGCATTTTACATCCTCTTTTGTCTTACTTCCTTAAGGCATCAATTTTGGAGGCTGCTACATATGCATTTAAAACATATGTAAATGTGTTTTGAAAACAGCATTTTTAATATTTCCTCTAAGGCGTCGATTTTTAAAGCCATTACATATGTTGTTTAAAACACAAAACATATGTAATCAGCTCAAAACAGTCCGCTTTCCTCTATGAAAATCTTCATGGAGAGAAGGATTTGAGTGTTTCCTATCATTTTCTCAGCTTTCAAACTGATTTTGGTAAGTCCTTTGGTCTTTCTATGGATTTATTTTATTGTTTTGGTTGGAATTTTTGCCCTAGACGTCATTTTTATTTCTCATTGCATATACAAGAGAAATATTCAAAATGGTTGCTATTTCTTGGCATTTTATCTCTTATTCTTTCCCACTTGGCTATATATGCATGTTGACTATCCAAAATTGAGGGAAAGAGACTAGGGATATGATCTATATATACTCTTTCCATCTAATCTTTCCTAAATCTGGAAATCTATTGGATTTATTTCAGATTTGGCTCAAGATTTTGAGAGATTTCATCTTGAGGGTTGAGGTAATTTCTTCCTAAATCTTTCCCTTATTTTTTCTTCCTAATTTATTTAACATACATGTGAAGCTTTCATTTTTTATTTACATGTAATTAAATCTATGTTTCTTCTACTTCTATCTTCTATTCTCAAGATGCATATGCAAGAACTTTATTTTACTTGCATGTGCAGTCGGGATTAAAAACCTCGTTCTATGGTGAAAAAAGAGAAACAAATCCAATGCAAGTCCATACATGTGCTATTTTCCAAAATATCCACTTGCATAAGTTGCTGCCCCATATGCAAAGAAGCTAAAAAAAACTCACTGTTTGACCTCATATGTTCACAAAAGTTTATCACGCGCATGCCATATTCATGTGTAAAAATGCTTTTCACATCTCTTTGGACTTGTTGTCCAGAATGTGTAAATGCGTCAAAAAAGCCCACCATGCACATAGCATGTCTGTTCATGAGCTGCAAATAGTTCTAAAAACTCCCACCTTGCGTATTGAACACTTACTCATATACACCTTCCATAT
>MU225498.1:814475-837383 GCA_018584345.1 Thuja plicata | reverse complement strand
GATTGACAGACTTTGTGTTGTTGTCTTGAAAATCAATGAATGTATTCTTATGTTGCATTTGTTGATCCTTGTTCAAATTGAATAGTTTCTTTGTTTATATCACCGGAGCATCTTTAATCCAAGTTTTCTGAAGACTTTGTGCTTCAGGAAATCAGGGTTACTATAGAGAGTAGTGGTTGATATACTCAAAGGACTAAGACTTTGGGCTTAGTATTGGACAATAGATTAATAGAATACTTATTTGAAGTGAGGAAAAGAGACTTTGAGATCATTGTATCACTTCATCTTTAGATAAATCAACTGCTGCCTCATTTGATTATTTTTAAGTCAATCATCGAGTCACCGGTATTACTGTTGCAAGGTGAACTGTATGTGTTACAGTTTAGTTCTACTTGAAGCCACCTGCAGTAAGAAGGGAGCCTCCCCTATTTCTGAGAGGAGAGATTAATCTCACATTCTGCTACCTAAAACACACATTTTGTAAGTTGTAGTCTTAGTGACTTGCAAAATATTTAGCCAACGCAACTATCGTAGCTTATTGATCACCTTCAAATCTAAATACACCTCCTTTAGGCTTTTCAAGCGTTAAAAACTTACTTTTATCACCAGTCATGTGGTTAGAACATTTGTTATCATTAATTAATTCGTCCATGTTGCATCTAACATGTAAAGAAGCAGTCATTGTAGTATTTACTTCTAGAGTCTTGTCAGTAATAGACGGACAAGATTCTTCTTTAATTTCCAAGAATAAACATTGATCATCTTCTTCATAATCAAATTCATGATCATAAATACTAGCATCTTCTCTAACATAATAGCCTTTTTGTTGAGCTTTCCTTTACTTTCCTTCTTTCCTTATTATTTTGATTTGCAATTCTATCAAGACATCTAGAAGCATAATGACCTATCCTTCCACAACTGAAACATTTAAAGAGTAACTTACCTATGTATTTTCCGGTTCCTTTCTTCATTTGCAAATTTATTAGCCTTAAAACATTTTCTATCCTTGTGCTAGTAGTGCGAAATTCTCTCATTTCAAAAGAAAGCAAAGATTCATACATCTTTTCTCTGGTATACAGATTCAAAGGCTGAGATTCCTCTATAGAAAAGACTTTAGAACTATAAGGTTTAGTAAGGATTTTGAGTACCTTTTGCACAACATCATTCTCTTGTAGACTGATACCAAGACTTCTGATCTCATTCACTACATTAGCAATCTTCTACAAGTAGGTGGTTATGTTGTCATATTCTTTCATCCACGTACTCTCATACTTATCCTTAGCATTCTGCAACTTAGCTTATTTGAATATATCATTTCATTCATAACAACTTCTTACCTTTTCTCAAACATCATGAGCAATTTCTAATGATCTAAATTTAGTTAATTTAAATTTTGGTAAAACACTAAAAATTGCATACCTTGCCCTTTCATTGTTTTCATATGCCTTAATTTCATCCAAGGTTTTTAGTCCACTTGTCAATCTCACATATTAATTTTCCACATCCTTCCAAGTCTTATAGCTGAGAGAGACCAAGTATCCTCTCATCTACACTTTCTGGTAAGCATAGTCAAATCCATAAAAACTAGGGAGTGTCAGTTTGTGTGTCGTCGAGATCTACTTAAGTGGTTAAGTGTTTATCCAAGGAACCACATCACTGATACCAATTCTTAAATATGCAAGACAACTAAGAGAGGAGGGTAAATAAGTTGTCGATAGACTTTCACAAACTTTAAAGTTTAATCAGTTCCACCAAAATTATTTAATCCTGTAATAACTGAAAGATGTAAACATGACAAGAACTTAAATATGTAAACTTATTTAATCCTTTAATTCCTTTGTTTTGCATTCCAAAACACAAAATCTTGTATCAAACATCTCCAAACTATTCTAAACATCATACTAAAATCTCAGCAACATATTTGCAACATGAAGAATATGTGGAGCACAACATTTTGTAATACAACACAGTAAGTATATTGACATCAATACAACAGTACATTGACATCAATGAAAACCATAATAATCTATCATGTACCCAAAACAACTCATTCTTCTCAATAATACAACAGGTTTCATCTATTAATAATTTTATTTATATGGTTTTGTAGATTTAGTAGTTAATTTTGTAAATGTTTCTATGTTGCCAGAATTTCTATAGATCTCTTGTCAATGATACCCATATAAGTTCATAGAATCTACAAGGATCTTGTAACCTTTTTTTATTGAGGAATACATTATGTTACTTTGTCATATTTTCTCTTAAAATGTTTTAACCACATAAATCTGTGTTTAATAATATACTACTGTTGTGTTTATTTCTTTATAATTGTATGATATATTCCTATAATAAATACAGATTTTACATATGCTTCCACCCAAATCAAGATTAACACAAAATCCCTATCCCTAATACTTAAGGTTTGATTTGATCAAGCTCTAATACTAAATGAAAGGATAGAAGTGGATATCTCAATAACACTAACTTTAAAAAATTGAAGCTCAAGATGGAGGCTATACATATAGATGAATCTATGCATTGGTCTATCTATCCAAACACACTATGTGTATTATCTTGAGTATCTATTGGAGGAAAGGACAAAGAGACTCATTAGACTCTACTTGGAAAATTCCCCTTTTTAAACATACATAAAGAAGCCACCAAAAAAAGTATTTGGAAGCTCATATCAAGCTAAACATATGGTAAACAAACATGTTTGAGAAATAAGTTGTACGCCTTGAGAATGGATAGATATGGTTTCATGACCGATCATTTCGATATGTTCAATATGATTGTGAACAAATTGAACCCTATTTGGGTGAAAATGAAGGATCATTGGCATTGCTTGAGACTTTTATATTCTTTTCCTTACTTATTGGATAATTTGGTGATATAATCAAGAGCATTACCTCAAAACTTGAAATATATGAGATATTAATTGTTTTAAAATTTAAGAACATATGGACAAAAACTTTATAATTTACTAAGAAGACATCAATTATTTATGTAGGATTACAAAAGAAAGGAGAGTACTATTACAAGGTGAAAGAAAATTCTAGTTCTAGAGCTCTTGGAAGATTCAAGACTAATTGTTTGAACTATGGAAAGATCAAGGACTTCCATAGAGACTAAAAAGAGGAGGAAAAAAGTTCAAAAAAATACACAAATGATAATTTCAAAGTCCTCTCAAGATGATGATGAAATTCCTTTCGTCACAGGCTTGAAAACTTGTGCATTGGAAATTACATGGTTAATATTTTCTAAGGCTTCATTCCATATGAATTCTATTAAAGTTCATATAAGAAAGACATCAGTAATGTATACCTCAATGATGATTCTTATTTGAGCATAGCTACATATTATATAGTCCAAATTTAATCTATAAGAAATATAAAGTTGATGTGTACCTCAATGATGATTCTCATTTTAACATAGTTGCATATTGTAGATTCTAGATTCAATTTCCCAATCAATGAGTGCAAGTGATCAATGGTATATTTCACATCATTAGTTTGGCATGAAACCCATTATCAATTAGTAAAGAAAATGATGTGTGTCAAATTTGTGTTCTTTAGTAGAGGGTGCAAGATAGTTAAAGGAGCTTTAGTGTTTGTGTTGGCACTTGTTTTAGCTAAATGCACTCTAATGCAATAGTTCTTTTATTTGTAGAGTGAAAAAATTTATAAAATCTACACGTTCACTATAAAAACAAAAAACAAAGAATAGTTTTGTGTCAACCTCAAATGGCCATGCTTTCGAGGTACCTAAGAAAAATCTTTCTTCAAAGAACAAGTTACCTGATGAAAAACAATGGTATGGCTTTAAAAAAGTTGAAAATATAGGTGAGCATGGTCAAGATATGATTAAAAGAAGAACTATTATAAGGGGTTAAATGGTTTTACTCTTAAATTTAATGTGTGTGAACAATATGTATATTAAAAATAGAATTTTGTTTAATTTTATTCTAATTTTCAAAACCCTAATGAAATTTCAAATGTAAATCATTTAGATGTATTTGATCATGTTAATTTTCCTCTAATTTTAAGTCTTTGTGTAGACACCCTAAAATGGATAGACTTACGACTTGACATTAAAAACACTAATTTTCATCTATTAATTAATGGTTTTTTAATCATTAATTAATTATTATTTTTCTTCTAAATTTATTTCATCTATTAATTAATGGTTTTTTAATCGTTAATTAATCATCTATTTTCTTCTAAATTCATTCCCCAAATCATCTAATCAAATAATTTTATTTAATTAATTAACCTTAATTGATTAATTACCATTAATTAATTAATTAAATTCAATTTCCTATAGTTTAAATTGAAAGATTTAAACTTACTAATTAAATTCTTCCAATTAAATTAATTTAATTTCACTCAATAAAGCAATTCTAAATAAAAAAGAATTCAATTATCTCATATGTTGAAAACTTTAATTACATAAATGAATTAAATATTTATTTATTTTCAAAGAGATAATCTTTAATCAAATCTCATGGTTACTCCACCCATCTCTCCAGTTCACATAGGTAACTCCACCCATCGCTCCAGTTCACATGGGTAACTCCACCCACCTCTTCAGTTCTAAAAAGTAACTCACAATTAGCTCTTTAGTCAACCAAACTCTATCTCCTCTTTACCAATTGAAGAGGTGGAGTTTACTGATGGCTTCTCCAGTTCCCTTAAATCTCAACTGTTCATCTCCCTATCTCTGGGATTGATCTCAACCATTCATATCATCCTCAATTCCTATATAATAAACCCTTCATACACATTTGAAGGATCCAGGATTTCAAGCTCTTGTGTGCCATTACTCGTCAATTTGGTTCTAGCATTCAAGCCATCTTGCGATCACACACACATTTCACGTATCAAATTCTCGATGCTTCTCAAGTCATAGACGCTACCCACACCAATACTGAGCATCAAAAATAGTGTTTCAGAAGGAGTAAAGAGAGACAATAGAAGCTTCAAGCACTTTGGGGTTTGCATTTATTTGTTTTCCTTTCTTTGCTTGTACATTTTATTGGTTACATTTAAGTATTCATTATTAGTAGTTTGTGTATTTGATTTCTATCATTGCAAACCGGTGCTACTAACCCTCGCCTTTGGAAAACTTGGAAACCACGAATCACGAACAAGCGTACACTTTGTACTACACATGTTTTATAGATTACTATTTTAGGACAATGTGTATTTTCCCAAGAATAAATCATTAATCTTTAATAAGTTTTAGACATATACAAAATTGGACTAGAATAAATATTAATGTTTTGAGGTTTGACAATAGAAATAAGTGTTATTTTGTATAATAAACAATGCAAAATGTGGGAACTTCAAAGTTTTATGGATTTGGGATCAAGGCAACCTCATAATTCATGTCACTGGTCAAGGATTAGGGATCAAAGGTATGGCATGCTTTTTGCTAAAAAAATTAGAATAAGTGTATCTTTGCAACTCCAAATCTAAAAAATATATAGAAAAAAACATTAGAAGTGGGGATAAGTATACAAAGGAAAAGATAGCCAACTAAAGGAATAGATAAAACTCCAATTCCCAAAGAATTTAACTTAGTATAAAAATTTGAGAAGATGGGGTATCAAATGAAAAAGCATGCCAACAAGGTCATGAACAAAACATTGAAAAAGGCAAGGGAATGTAGAGGTTGGAAGGAAAAGAGCCTAGGAAGGAAAACTCTAAAATCTTAACAAGAAACAAGAACAAATTAGGGAATAGATGAAACATATGTGAAGATGGAAAAGTCTTATTTACTGATCTAGGAACAAAAGAAAATTCAAGTTGGGAGGGAAGGCAGACCAAGAACGGATTGCCACAAGCCACTTCGTGACAAAATTAAAGTTCATTCATTAAAGCAGGAGAAATAATTAATTGATGATGATAATTACCTAAGATAAAATATTTTTATTTAATTTAATTATTAAATAGTAGCATTTTAATAAAGGCAATGAAATAAGTTGTAATACATAATAATATTAGATAATGATATTAATATTCATATATGTTTTTTTTGTTGGTAGGACAAGACTTTTTAGCTTTGTCCAAACTAAGGGATGTTACAAATGAGGGACCACATCTTTGGCTTTAACACATATAATTAATGCAATAAATTCAAACATGCAAACACAATAGTCTAGAGAGGACACAAATATTACAAGCACATTACCCCAATGATGATTTGGAACACTTACTAGCATTAACACCAACAATATCAACATGAAAACTTTAAACTCGAGAACATAATGGATCAACAACAATTTTATCCATTCCCATGTTCCTCTTAGTGTGCTAAAATTATAGCTAAACTAATTCTACTCACTAGTAGTAGATGAAAGTGAAAATTACGAAAGAAGAAACGGTGAGTCAAACCAAGGAATGTAGAACATATGGCCTCCACCAATTTAATGAATTTGTCGTGACAAATTTTCTAAGTTGAACCCTTATTATTAATTACTAGAACATCTTGTATAGAGTAGAGTTTCTCGAGGTCCTTCATGAAACCCTTCATCACATCCTCGTCAATAGGAATGCTTCTCAATAAATCATCTCGAATTTGCTACCTATGTATTATTTGTAGGGTGTGTTTAATGTCTCGCATCTTTTCTCAATGATTGGTTTAATATGATTGTGATAGAAATCTAAGGTGGATTATTTGGCATGAATTATGACTTCCATCTAGCAAACAATGTTATCAGTTGCCTCATACATATCTCCACGATTGGAACAATTAAAGTCTCAAGTCTCATGACAATAAGGGATGAGATATAATTCATATAATTTATCTTATATCTCAACAAAATGAATCTTTGATAATGACAATCTTTTCGCTTTTCCCTTATTTTATATTTCCTTCCTTCCAAGTTCACACTTGTTACATGATTAGTGATTGCAAGGATTTTGGAAATCAAGCAACATGCAAATCAATTGTAAACTCATTTGAAGAACCCCTTCCTAAGAAATTATTTCCTTCAAAATCATTTGTTATAAATAATGTTAATTTAGTTTGGTAGTTACATATAATTAAATGTAGTTCTCTAATACAAACCACAACCTCTTTTTCACACTAAATTTTACCAATTCCTTTTCAAGTGCCTTATTTGTGGCATTGACACTAAGAGACTCCAATGTATGCATTGATAAATTATCTCAAACAATTTCCTAGCCACATTGCACACAAATGTTAGTAATAACTGAGAGGGGGGGTGAATCAGTGGCTTCAAAATTTATCCTTCAAACTTAACCACCAATCTATAAACCTCATATTATTATGTCCCTACAAGATGCATGCCATGAAATACTAATATTGATTTAACTGTCTGTCGGTGTTCTCTGTCAAACCTTATTCTTTCTTGATTACCGATAAGCAGTATAACTATTTACCGAAACTCAGTAAATAAGCAGAGTATACCGATCAATCCAGTGTTAACTATGTCAGATACAAAACAATAAAGAAATGAATCATACACACATAACACATGAATTTTTAATGTGGAAACCCTGTTAGGGGAAAACCACTGGGACCGGTACCCCAATTTTTCACTCTTCTGAAGTGAGCCCTGTTAGGAGCCAACCCTGTTAAAGGTTACAAACACATGGTTAAGAGCGACCTTGTTAGAGGATTTTATACATAGAGGTTGTCACTTAGTATCGGGCATCTATTGCTACCATCCTTGAATTAGCCTCCTTCTTAGACTGCCAATAGGTATCGGGCAAGTCCAATGCTACTTTGATGAATCAACCTTTTTGGCACTCCTTGGGATGTACCTCAATATATAGAAGACTATTAAGTCTTGCTCGGTTAAGAGACTTGATGCTTCAATGGTTAAACTGAAACACTATGACATGTTCATATTGCAAGTTTGAATTATAGGTTTTCAGATCTATTTAAGTACATTACCTCTCTGATCAATGTATCAATTCAATTCTTTGTGCTCCACACTTTCTGCTCTGTGATGTTATGCTTCATTGTTCGTTGGTGTCTGCAGAATTTCTTAGCTCTCCTTTAGCTTGATTGATCAGGACTGTATGAAGTTATTCTTCATCAATTTCTCTTCAGCATCCTCTTTTTATTCACTACCCTTAATCTCATTTGTAAATGAATTAAGCTTGTCTCTTATATAGACATGATATTCATTGTTTCTTGATTCTTGATTCTTGGCGTGAAAAAAAATCCTGTCAATTAGATTTAAAGCATAACTCCTTATTTGTCTCGTAGACATCTTCTTGCCAACTGTATAAATCAGCTTTAAATCAATCACTTATCTCTGGTCGAATAAAACAAAATAAACAACCAATTAAGTCCTTATTTAGCTCTGCCAGCTAGATATTTTGTCATTTTCTGAACTTTGTTCCGTCTGTCACCTTTGTAGTTAGTTGTCAGTGACAACTGACAATTCCATCGGTGAGATCCAGTTAGCTTCGGGATGTCCGTCCGTCGGGCAACATTGGATTTTTACTCGTCGGGCAACTCTTTTTTTAGCTCGTCGGGCATCTTGTGGTTTTGCTTCGTCAGGCAACACTATCTTCTGATCGTCGAGTATCACTGTGACTGTTCTTCTTTTCCTTTATCGATGGTGTGCACTCTATCGATTTTGTTTGTCACTAAGTGAATACTTGACTTTCATGCAATGTTGAAAGCATAACCTTTATTCCATTGATTTTCTGAAGTATTTGGCATTATTTACATGACCGTACATATGATATTAAGTTGACATCAATGACAATACAAACCATTAACTAATTTAATGCCTTGCATTATCTTCAACTTAACATTATCAAACATTCAATCAGTTACATGTCATCAACAAATGTTATATTTGGAATCATTTGCAAAATTGTAGTGTTGGCATCCTTAATAGCTTTTATCAAAATTCAGTATTGAGATTTGTTGTCCTCGCACATTTTATAAAAAAAATATCCCCATGGATATGAATATCATATTTACAACACAACACTAATGAGTGAGAGGTGGATAATGTTATCTCACTCATCCATGATGGTAAAGCTTCGTTGTCACCCAATCTTCATCTCCTCCATCGAAAAATTAACTACACATTTTTTTAATACAATAATGATATTATACTCAAAGTTTTATTTCCATGAGGCACCTATAAGATGGGATTTATTTGTATTTCTAACTGATGTCTCCTTGTAGTAATGAGGGCAACAAATTATAAAATGGGACACTAACTGGAAAAGAAGAATATTCCAATGTCACAGGTCCATTATCTTGAGTTTATGCATTGTATATCCTAAGTTGGGTTTGGAGTTGAGCTCATGGATAGTTTTCTTCCTTGGGTTCCATCATTCTTTACATATCAAAAACTTAAAACTTAGTGATTGTAGTATTGTAAATATGTTTGAATTCCTTCAAGAATGGTCACTAGTAGTTGGTTATGGTCTTATAATTGTAAAAAAAATCAATATTTCAACTATTAGGAAATATGCAACCATACATGGCAAATCTCCACAATACGCAAATAAGAAATATATTAAAACAAGTAAATTCAAAATCCATACACAAAATAATTAATAATATATCAATCAAAGATGATACAAGATATACCCTAGGAAGACTCTCATGAGGTTAAAAAAACCAGCCTCTAAAAGAATTCATCCTCTATATTATTCTGCAATACAACATTACAATACATTTGTGAACACATCTAAGTCACAGTCTCTCTACAAGCACTCCATGTGATCAAGAATTTAACCACACATCACATGTTATGCTTAAAATACTCATGAATGCAACAAAATATTCTCTCAACCCCTTAGCCAAATTAGCCAATTAGCCAACCTTAGACAATTGCCTTTGTGGTTGCTTTTATAGAAAATGGCTCCCACAAAACAACCAAATAGTATTACGTAAAGCCATGTTCATCTACTAAAATCATTAGATTATTAAACCATTGATCCCACATTTAATAATGTGTGCCTAGTTTTTACTTTATTAAATAATTTTCCTAAATATTAAATCAATACATTTCATATTATACATAACACATAAAGAGAACCCAATAATGTTAACTCCTATTGATGCACATATGTCTAGGTTCCCCTAGGTGCACTAGACGCATAATAATAAATCATACATTATAAACATGATGCAAGGTGTACATCACCTAATTTCCAATATCAACTCTTCTCAAGTGCAAGCTTAGTACAAAGACCAATCACTTCATCAAAAATGTATGACAAGCATGTCTATGAATTACCTTAATGTGACCATTCACACCACGGTTGCAAATATTGTTTTTTCAATGAACACTCCTTGGACTACTTCGATTCTCCATATTACCATTTTCCCAAACTCTAAACTATATAACTAGTAGTTGCATGCTTATTTGTGTGCAACATTGAGCTGATAGGTTTTATCTTTTTTTAGGAAGTCAATAGGAAAGAAATATGTTAGAACTTAGTAAAGTACCAATAAAGTTACCAAGAAAGAGATATCGGTAATTCAAAGGGTTGTGAGAGGTAGTTTGATTCCCAACAACCTTAGCCAAACAGGTAATTTTTCTAAAAATTTTGATGAGAAAGAGATATTAGTAAGTAAAAGGTTTGTGATAAATATTTTGACTCCCAAAAAAGTTAGCCAAATAGGTCATTTTTCCATGAAGTTGAAGATAAAAATCGAGGTCGATAAGAGAATGGGTTTTTGAGACCAATGATAGAGGCTAAGACGGTAAGTTGAAGGATTGTGAAAACTAGTTTGACTATTGATAGAGTTATCAAAAAAGGCCATTTCATCAATGAACATGAAGATCATTTTGATAGAGTTGGACTCCTAAAAAAGTTAGGGAGAAAGAGATATAAGTAAGTCAAAGGGTTGAAAAGTAGTTTAACTCCCCAAAAAGTTAGACAAATAGGTCATTTCATAAATGAATTTGAAGCTCAAAATGGAGCTCAGTAAGCCAATGGATTTTTGGAAACAATGAAAGGTGTTATGTTGGTGAGTCAAATGGTTGTGAGAAGTAGTTTGAATACAGATAGAGTTAGCAAAAAAGGTCATTTCTCTAATAAAGGTGAAGATTAAAAATGAAGTCTAGTAAGACAATGGGTTTCTTAAAGTAATGAGTTATGTCAGTAAGTCAAAGTGTTTTAAACAATAGTTTGACCATCAAAAAAGTTAAGGAGAAAGGTCATTTTGCTAATGGAGTTGAAGATGAAAAGGAAGGTGGATAAGATGAGTTTCTACAACCAACGTGACTACTGATAAGGTTTTGAAAAATGATATAGAGTGTCGACGGAGAGGTAAAATGGATGAAGTGGCAAATGAAAGTTTCAAAAATTAAATAAATTACTGATAAGGTTTGGTGAAGAGAAATAAATATCGACAAATGGTTGCGAACTTACCGAAAAGGTTTAGTAAAGAGAAATGGATGCCGACAAATGAATTCCTAAGGAAAATATGAATGAAACTTCAATTTAAAATGATCGGTAATTTTGATAGTTTCCAAAACCAAGGACAAAACTAAAAAAGGATGGAATAAATCAAAAACCACAAAGAAAAACCAAAGTTGAATATTGGTTAAAGTATAGGTTGCTAAAACCTAATGAACCTCTAACAGAGTTATTAAAGTGTGTCAAATTGTGTATGTGTACAATTACATTAATGGTTAGTACAAAAGGGTGGAGAAGTTAATAAACTACTTTATATGTTCATCAAAGGGGTTTTTTATTTAGTTATTTGCAAACAAACACATCAGAATAAAGAAAATATAGGGGTTTAGAGTGAAAGAGAAGAGCAGAAATCCAAAGACATGGGAGGTTTCTAGCTAACCACAAGCTACCAACAGTAATCAAAACGGTAATTTAATGTTATTCTCCTCTTGTCAGCAACAGTAGAGATGTGTTTACACTCATATCATGCTTGGAAAGTTAGGAAAATAAGGGGAGATTATTGAATGTCATGAAAAACTAAGAGGGGGGGAAAATCAGTTGTATATTAAAACTTTACCAATTTCACAAATCTAGATCCGACATATTAATTCTTTAACCACTTAACCTATTCAAATGTAAACATGAACCATATACAATGAACACCATATTTTTATGTGGAATAATCATGGAGAAGCTAATTCTCATGCATAAAAACACCAATAAAGGTAATTTGTTTTACAAAAGGGTGTCTCACTACCCTGAGAAAGAAGAATGAAAATGAAATCCACCACTAAAGTACAATTGCTAGAAGAAACCCTTGGCTCACTGCCTCTGACGTCTAACAGCAACAACATACATGCTCTGTTCACAACCCAACTTCACACTTTCACATAACCTTGCGTAATATGTTACAGATCTTCTTTTTAGAAAATTTCCATATAATTTCATTACAATCATCCTCTTATTTATATTGATCTTTAAAATATGAAATCACCAATTGGCCATCAAAAGATAATTTTAAATAGGTCCAGACCAAACATTCCCGTAGTGGGGAGGAATGAAAAGTAGACCACACCACACACATTGCCTTGACCAAAACACGCGCTATCCAAATGCCACAACTATCAGAACCCAAGAAGAAACATCGTTACCAACTATACCTCTAGATTGCATAAACACAACCCAAAAATAGAATATCAAAAGTTAAAGCAATGACTGATACGGAACCAAACTGCCAATATCATATCTGGAACAACAGAGAATTCTAGACCACTAACAGAGACAAACATCACTAAGTACATCACCAGAAACAAATTTCCTAGACAACCAACCTCTAGACCATCAGATCCTCAAAATGACATTTATAACATATCAGAAATACTAAGCACAATCCAACCACCAAAGTAGTATGTTGCGACCAATAAAAAACATACTGACACATCAACAACTCTGCTACATCAACAACTCTACAACAAACTCCTTGTTTAAACAATCTTCCCCTTTGTCATTGATGACAACATCCATCAACGACAAACATTATCTCACTCCACAGTTCTGATGCATACACTCTCCCCCCTTTGACATCAAGGACAAAGGCGGGCAACGAAACACTCTGCTCCCCTTGAGAGGAAGCCCCATACATTAGTCTAGATAAAAAAAAATGCACAATAAGTTTCTTGGACTAATGTAGTTCCAAGATACTTAGTTTGAATTAGGGGGGTAATACCCCCAGCCTCTCCCAAAGATACTCAAAAGTATCTTTGCACAAAGATTTTGTATAGATATCTACAATATGTTTCGTCATGGGTGCATATACAAGTTTTACGTCATTGTCTAACACCTTTTCCTTAAGGAAGTAACCAAATAAGAGTACGTTTTGTTGTGGAGTGTTGTACCAGATTTTTAGAAATATTTATTTGGTTGGTGTTACCACAAATTATTGAGACCAATTCATCAAACACTACACCAATATCCTTCAAGGTTTGTTTCATCCAAAGTACCTATGTGCAACATGATGTAATTGTAATATATTCAGCTTTTGTAGAGGATAAAGACAAAGAATCTTGCTTCTTACTTAACAAAGCAACTAACTAGAAGCCAAGGAAAAATGCTCTACCACTAGTATTTTGTTTATCCTCAACACTTCTGACCAAATATACATCAATATAATCTTTTAGAATAAAGCTTAATCCTTTGGGATACCAAAATATGAATTCCTATATTCCTTTCAAATATCTGAAGATCCTTTTTACTCTAACAACATGTGATTCTCTTGGTTCTTGCGGAAATCGTTGTCAAATAGACAACATACATGATATATGGTCTAGTAACAGTCAGATATCCCAGTCTTCTAATTATTTATCTACATTTTCCTACATCTACCTTGTGGGATTTATCTTCTTTGGTCAACTTGCATCTAGTAGTCATAGGAGTACAAACCGGTTTACAATTTTCCAGTCCAAATATTTTCAACAACTCTCTAATATACTTTGACTAACAGATAAAATGTCTTTATTGTTCAAATTCACTTGCAATCCAAGAAAGAAATTCAACTCACCAATCATGGACATATCAAATTCATCTGAGATCTCACAAACAAATTTCTTTCTCATCTCATTATTTCCTCCAAATATTAAGTCATCCACACAAACCACAATCACTAAGAATTTTTCTTATTCAAATTTGAAATAAAGATTGATGTCAGTAGACCCTTTCTAAAAAACATTATTCGTTAAATACTTAGATGGCCTTCCATACCAAGCTCTAGGATCATTTGACAACTTAAATCCTTTCGTTTGTTCAATGTAAACTTCTTCTTCTTCTTCTTCTAGTTATCCATTCAAAAATATTGACTTCACTTCCATTCGATAAACTTTGGAATCTTTAAACACTGCAAATGCCAATAATATCATAATAGCTACCATTTGGTCCATAGGAGCAAAAGTTTCTTCAAAATTAAAACCCTCAACCTAAGTATATCCTTTGCAGACCAATATTGTCTTGTTTCTTACAACTTGTCCATCCTTGTCCATTCTATTATGTAACACCCACTTTGTTCCAATAATACTTTTGTCTGGTGGTTTGGAAACTAGTTCTCAAGTCTGATTTTTCTCAATCCGATTCGGTTCTTCTTTCATTGCCTTCATCCAATTTTGGTCACCAACAAGCTTTTGCATGTCTTAGGTTCAGTCTTAAAAAATAAACATAGTATAACTTATTTTTCAGCAACCTTGCTTTTTGTAATGACTAGTTTATTCTTATCTCCAATGATTTGCATTTCTGGGTGATTTCCATGTACACACTTTGGAGCTTTTGATATATATGTTGGAGTGTCCTAGGTTTCTCTCTACTTATCTTCTATCTCTATTTTGTTGTTTTGTTTCACTGCATGTGGACTTATCATATTCGTATCCATCTTGTATAGTATGATTTATTCTCTCTACAACAACATTCTATTGTAGTGTCCTAGGAATAGATAGTTGTATTATAATCCTATGCATCTCACAAAAGATGTTACATTCATCACTAACAAATTTTCCTCCTCTATCAAATCTAAGCATTTGGTTTTTCTATCAACTTCATTTTCAACTCTAGCTTTGAATATCTTGAACATTTATAATTCCTTGGATTTTTTCTTAAGAATGCAACCCAAGTCATTCTAGAATGATCATCAATTAAGAGCATAAAATACCTTTCACCTTGCAGACTCCTTAGACTGCACAAGTCTATGTGTGACAAATCCAACAGTCCAATAGCAGATTGTTCTTTTCCTCTGGAAGTTCCCTTTGTTTGTTCGCCCACTTGACATTCTCTACAAACATTGTTATCCGATTTGGTTAATCTTGGTAGATCTCTTACTACTCTTGGAAAACTAATCTTCGCCAAATTGTCAAAATAGATGTGACACATCCATCAATGTCATAGCCAGATTTCATCAATCTGTGATAACAAGCAATGCCTTATAGCAGCATCTAACTAATACATATTTCTTCTAGTCTTTTTTCTTGCAACAATAAAGGTTTTGGATCTTTTCCAAATTTCACAACCATCATCCTGAGAGACAACATTGTAACCACCATCCTTTCACATAGTACACATTATCAGTATTATATTTTCCATCAAAAGTAATTGAACCTATTCCAACAAATTGTGTAGTCTAATCATCTCCAAATCTAACAAAACCAACATCATATTTATCAAGTTTTACAAACTTACTTTTTTCACTAATCGTATGATTAAAACAACCATTGTCAATCAACCATCCATCCTTACCTCTTCTAACATGTAATGTAGTTACAACAATTTTAGTATTATTTTTCAGAGATGTCGCATTACTAATTTTAGGTTCAAGTTCAACTTCTTTAACATAAAATAAATAGTCCCCTTCTTATTCATCATCTGAGATACTAGCATCTTCATTAACACAATAGGCCTTCTTATTGAATTTTAGTTTTGGTCTTGTTCCCTTTTCTGGACATTTAGTAGCTATATGACCAACCTTTCCACATCTAAAATATTTAAAAGGTAAGATACCTTTATTCTTACAGGTTCCTTTCTTCATCCTTCTTACAAAGTTTCCTTTCGCTTCATTTGTGTTCTCATCATTTGAATCCTCATCTACCTTTGTCATTTTGAAGGTATTCTCATATTTGGCTTTGTCTTCCCCAAACTTTCTCATCTTGAATGCACTTAGAGTGCTAAACAATTGTTCTCTAGTGAATTTTTCCAGATCATAAGTTTCTTCAATTGTGAGAACCTTGACACTGTAGCTTTCTGATAAAGTTCTCAAAATTTTCATTATTACATCCTTATCATCCAGAGTTCTGCTAAGATTTGTGACCTCATGAGACATTCCAAGCATGCTCGAGGATCATGTACCATTTATCACCCGCACATTTCATTCATGGCATCCAGGGATTCAATGGTTTCTACTACCCGCACGGGTCAATAGCTGACATCCAAGGATTCCAATTTATCTTATTAATGTTGTTACCATATTCATTTTATTACATTATCACTTTTTAAGAACTCCTAGTTCTGTCTGATACGGCAACTTGTGGGTTGGGGCACACATGAGGAGCTACTCCCAATACCTACTCAAGGCACCTAGTCTTAGGACTATACTTCACAACAAAAGAGATAGAAGCAATAAAGTTTGTCTACTCAGTCTACACCGAGGATAGGAATATCAATCTTGTCTACTTGGTCTACACCAAGAACATGGGTGAGATCGACTAGTCTACTTGGCCTACACCGAGGACACAGGTATAAGAACTCATATAATTGGTCTACACCAAGGACACAAATGAAAAGACCATCATCAAACAATCAAAGAAATAATAAGAGAACAATTCAACTTCCAAAAATACTCAAGGCATACAAACCGAGCAAATGCAATACAAGGTAAAAATATCATAATAGCTCGATTGGCCACTTGTCGAGAGTGCAGATGCCAATGTAATTCGACAACCATCTTTCTAACAGCATGAGGATGGCTATAAAAGATCAAAATACACAAAAGTCCCAAATTCTGGCAATCACTGGCAAACTATGAAAATCCTAAATTTTGTATCAAAAGAGTAGGTTTGGATCATGCTAACTATTACCTAGAATGACCTCTAATCATTTTGTTCACGTCATCCTACCACAATCATGAGATACTATAATATCCATAATTGAAAATATGTCAAACATGGAAATAGACAAATATGGAAATTACACAAAACAAGGCACACACGAAAATACCCAAAAATAAAACTCAAAATCTCGTGACAAAATTAAAGCCCGTTGCTTCTAAGGACCCCACTAACCGAAAAATGAAATAAAATTCCAGTTACAACTTCATGGGAGAAAATGGACAACCTAACGGTGATAAATTAATATTTTCAAAAATCCAAAAACATACAAGCCCAACCATGCATCAAATTCAATCAAAAGAAGAAGGAAAGCATAGATATACATATTGGTATTGTATTGCAAACAAGAAACAACTGAAAAGACTCATAAATGAACTAAATATAGGAAGCCCTACCTCACAAACAGACGGAAAATTGGAATGAAGAAATAAAAAATCGATGTTTGACGCACGCGAATGAAATTCTTGGCAAACTGTAGCGATCCCGCTATAGTTCCAACGAGCCAATGCGCACAAAAATCAGATGTTTGAACTGCTCCCAACGAACATAAATCAAATTTCTCCACAAAGAGTTGAAGCAAATTTACAAACTCATGAAGTGAAAAGTGAATAAAAACTTCACTTTCAAAAATATAAAGGCATTTTCTCAAATTAAATAAATCAACCAAAATATTAAATCACCAACTCAATTAAAATTTCCCAAAACCCATAGGATAATTAAATTGACTCAAATCAATTAGACTACATCCAATGACACAATTGATGGTGATTAAATAGTAGGGCAAGAGATCTAAGTATGAAAGCACTCCTTCCTTAGCCTAGGAGTTTGTCGCTTAACCCTTCATTCCATTCCTAACCTGGGGTCCTAACCTAAGAGGTTCTCCCATCAAGGCCCAACCGACAAGAGAAAGAGCTAGAACATCACTAACCGTAGCGATCCCGCTATAGTTCCAATGAGCCAATGCTCACACAAATCAAATGTTTGAGTTGCTCCCAACAAACATAAATCAAATTTCTCCACAAAGAGTTGAAGCAAATTCACAAACTCGCGAAGTGAAAAGTATTCACTTTCAAAAATATAAAGGCATTTTCTCAAATTAAATAAATTAACTAAAATGTTAAATCACTAACTCAATTAAAATTTCCCAAAACCCATACGATAATTAAATCGACTCAAGTCAATTAGACTACATCCAATGGCACAATTGATTGTGATTAAATAGTAGGCTGAGAGATCTAAGTATGAAAGCACTCCTTCCTTAGCCTAGGAGTTCGTCGCTTAACCCTTCATTCCATTCCTAACCTAGGGTCCTAACCTAAGAGGTTCTCCCATCAGGGCCCAAACGACGAGAGAAAGAGGCCGAACATCACTATCAAGAGTAAACCCTCTTGATTCTCGATTATTGTTAGGGGCGACGTTGGTGAAACGTTCCATATTCATTTTATAACAGCAATGAACAATTAATTAGAGGGGTGGGCCCTAGAACTTATTATAAAGGGGGTAGCGGGTGATAGATTTGGATCAATGAATAAACAAACTTACATGCCCCCAAATATCATAACGGCCTACTCCGAAAGGCTACCAATAATGGATTTGTTGGGTCCTCTTCTTCCGCCTATCCACAACCCTTATTCATTATTATAAGTCAACTTATGCTTTTATGTGTAAACTGCCACCGCCTATTTAATAGGTTGGTAACTCAATTCGAAATATGACACAATTGCTTCATCTGCACTTCATCATAAATTTTGTGTGTGTGTGGGGGGGGGGGGCGCGCACGTGCATGTCTGTGTGTGTCAAATGCTCTGATAGACATATTTCCATATTTGCTTGTTAATCGAGTATATAGAAGGCTTGCATTCAATTGTTGTATATGCTTGTCTTTGATCGATCAAGGAATGAACTCTTATAGGAAATCCATGGTGGTATAGAGACATGTCTCCCCAAGGAGACATGGCTCTATACCATCATGTCTCTTCAAGTATGAATCATTTTTCATTACAACCGATCACTAATTGCAACTGATCGATGTCTTCAACAAAGTAAACAATACATAACAAATGACACCCGGTTGGTACATAACACAGTACCCGATCGGTGTGTTTCTCACAACACATGGTGTCGGATTATTATTGTTAACCAATCGGTAAAATGATACTTAGCAATTTATGTATGTGATAACAAATAGCTGATACATAGCAAAATTGACAAGTGAGAATATTTGAATTTTATTCGATTCTTTTATGAATCGATAATCATGAGTATATAATTTGTGATGTTTAATTGACCCAAGGCATTATTACTATGACAGAAGATCAAACATAAATTTCCAAAAATAAATATGTATACATATATTAATGCATATATAATAATAATAATAATAATAATAATAATATCCATTATTATTATTATATATATTAATATACATATATATCACAATTTGTCTACTCTCATAATATTAATGTCTTCTACATTTTTTATGATCGAAGCTACAAACATCAACACTCCCTTAGTTTGGGAAAATAAAATCCATTAAAATGAAAATCACAATAAGTCCATTAATTATGAGAAAGAGAAGATATCACCTCTTCATGATATCAGGAGATATGGTATGAGCGGGAATATCAAGTCACATGATGTTCACCATATCTCACAAATATAGAAGATATCACCTCACCGTGATATCAGAAGATATGGTATGAAATAATATCAAGTCACATGATATTCACCATATCTCACAAATATAGAAGATATCACCTCACCGTGATATCAAGAGCTATGGTATGAGAAAGAATATCAAGTCACGTGATATTCACCATATCCCAAAAATATAGAAGATATCACCTCACCGCGATATCAAGAGATATGGTATAAGAAAGAATATCAAGTCACATGATATTCACCATATCTCACAAGTATCCATGGTATGTACACAGACATCACGTCTCATGATGTCTACCATATGGATATTGTATCATGGCATGTCCACGGATATTACGTCACATAATATCCACCATGAAGATCTCTAAATCATCTATGGTTTATTTAATTATATCAGCCTTATGACATCTACCATGATGTCTAAGAGATCCTAACCATCGTGACATGTCCACGGATATCAAGTCACGTGATATCCATTATGATGGAGATGTTGCAAATTCGTCACCTCACAACATCAATCAAATACAAGTGCTCATTGTTGAAAATTCATCACATTTCCTCAATGTTCACAGCAGGGCCCATAAGTCATCGAGTCACACACATGACATCCACCTTGACTCATCTCAAAGGGTGGATCCACCATGGCTCATCCCAAAGGGTGGAAACAAGGGCTTTCACCTTAGACTTCTCTCTCAAAGAGAAGAATTCAATAACATACAAAATAATAGATCACAGATGTTTAAACTCCTTTTCATCTAAGACTTCATTCTCCAACATACCAAGCTTATCTCGAAAGTACACAAACTTCTCTCTAGCAAGAGACTTGGTGATATTATCAACCATTGGTTCTGTAGTGATAATGTACCTTGACTGAATAACATTCTTATGCACTATATCTCTAATATAGCTTGCATCACTCTTGGTGAACCCAAAGTTATCCATGAATATCATGACGTAGGGGTTAGCATAAAGGCATTTCAGCCGACACACATGTGACTCAATCTCATGATCATTGTCCTCCAACTGCAAAACCATCTCCACTGTTGACTCCCAATTAACCAATATGACCAAATTCCTTGGAGATCACAATGAATCAGATCATCTAGATGCTCCCTTTAAATTTTAAGGTCTTGCAACAACCTCCTGACCTCCTCGTCCAAGGTTGTTTTAGATGAACTATCAAACTCCCTCTCAAACTAATATCAACCTTCTGACTTCATGCCAACAGGTCGTGTCTTTGTTCTTTAGTCTGTATAAAGCTCTTTTCTTGAAAGTCCTTTGATCCAACAACTTATCCATCTATCTACGAATATCATGACCTATATATCTGCATAAAGGCCTTCTAGCTCACATACATGGAACTACATCATTTGGATGTTTACAGTTTCCTGGTCACTAGAGAAGTCATCTCAATATGGCATGCCCTTCTAAATCAGAATTATTAAGATCATTGAAAATCAATTTTGGTAGAGTCCTCTAGCAGTTCCCTCTATTACAGAAGCATACATGGTCCCAATCAAGAAAATATCTTTCTCCAAGAGACTCTCATCATCTGGTACATGATCATGTTGAAATTTTGATCATAATTTTATTCGTAGGAGTGGTTTCTCGTACACAAATGTACTTGTCTAATTCCATAGTAACATGAGTGAATGTAATAAACTGTGGATTTATATCCAGGCTTGGCGACACCAAACATTCATGATAATTTGGCTTCCATCTGAAGCTCAAAGTACATGCATCAACTTCTTGACCTTATCATCCAAGGTTGTCTTAGATGAAATGTCAGACTTCTTCTGAATGTAATATCAACCTTTGAACCTCCTCATCCAAGGTTGTCTCTGATAGATTGCCAGACTCTCTCTAAATGTTAATTCTTCCTCTTTGAAGAAACTGGTCACAATCTGTATAGACTCTTCCTCTTTGAGATATGTCTCAACTCAGTCCTTAAGGACAACAAGAATAGGCCCTTCCAATTTGAAGACAATCATCCTCATGTATTCATAAAATGAAAAGCAACAATAGGAACCAATGTATCAGTTACACAAGGATTCTTACAAAGCACATTTCTGATAAAGACGAGGCACAATCAAGGAATTAAGGAACACATCATACAGAGAGTGATAGCATTGATCCAGTAATGAGTTGATGACAAGGTCTGCTACTCCAGCACTTCACAATTCAATTACAACTTCAACTTTGCATGCATTGTTCTTGGTCCTGTCAATAATTTCTACTATTGCCCAGTCATTGGGGGCTTGAAAATAAACGTTCCATTCTCCTCTTGCCTTAAAACAAACTGGTGATTGCCAAAGCTCACGCAAGCATTCTGATCACAATGGTTTAAACTTGGTTCTTGACGCCTTTAAATGAACCATCTTCTAAGATGACACAACAATGCGTCTCCAAATCCCATGATTCACAATACTAATCTCTAAGATTAAATCCCTAAATACCACTCGATGAAGATGTCCGGCGGTAGAAAATGGTGCAGTACTCAAAGATATAGAACAACAAATAGAATCCTTAATAGAAAAGGCTTAGGTGGGCATTGTAGTATTGATCAACCCCCAATCAAATTTTTTCAGTAGTAAATGTTAAGCTTTAGGATAGCTACAAATGTAATAGCACTCTATTTTGTATGTATTTTCCAAATGCAACAATCTCTCTTTCATTTATATTAGGAATGAGGCTAGGAGAGACATGTCCCTTCATGGGACATGTCTATTCATTATTATTTATAAGAAAGGACATGCCTCTTCCTATTAATCATAATTTAATCAATCGTATAATGTTTCGTCAATCAATTATTAATTAAGAATAATATAATAATTTAATATTGAATATTAAATTTTCATATGATTAATAATAATATAACATATATAATTAATTATTATTAATCAACATGTATTATATATATTCTAATGATCATACGACTGAAGCTACGAAGATTAACAGTCCCTCTTAGCTAGGGAGGATGATCAAACAGAATGTGTAGTGATCTCCTGTGTCAACACTTATGACCCTCACTATAGCTATACAAAACATCAACACTCCCTCTTAGCTAGGGAGCATAAATCAATCCAATGTCAACACTTATATAACACTTGATAACATCAATCATATGATGTAAGAAATAAAAGCATCATCCTCATGATGTAATCAATAGAAACATAGTCTCAAGATGTGGATTGCCTCCA
>MU225498.1:760287-795469 GCA_018584345.1 Thuja plicata | reverse complement strand
CAAAAACACCTCCGTAGGACCCCCTACGATCAAGAACACCATCGTAGGTGGTTTGACCGTAGGACCCCCTACGGTCAAGTTTGACTTTTTTCTTAATTATTTTTTTAAAAGCCTAATCTAATTAACCTTCTGGGTGCCTCTCTGGTCGTCCGTCTGGCCTCTCGGGTTTCTCGGGTCCCCTTCCATCCCCTCAAGTGTTCTGTCCATCCTTTCGGGTGCTTTGTCCATCCTCTCCGAGTGAGGTTTCGATTTGGAACTGCTAATGGCCTCGTGTGTCCCCCGTCCGTCCAGAGTCCACAACTGGATGGCCCCGTCATAGCCGACTTCCCGAAATTTGTCCTTAGGTCAATTTTCAATGGCGATCCAAAGGTTGAGAGCCATAAATTCTATAGGGACCACGATCGCTGGCCCATACATAAGAAGGCGCATAAAGATTTTGAAGGTCACGGCCTTCCACTCCGGATTCCAATCATTGCCGACAAGAACGATCTTAGGTTCCTCTTCCTTGCCCAGATTAATTGGTTTGACTGATGACACCTTATGCTCTTCACTTACTTTCGCATCCCCTTCCTTATATTCACCGTACTCCACAGGAAATGTTTTCGGCTCTTCCTCAATACTTAGTACATTGCATTCTGGTCGGAAGAGTTCATAGTCCTCTATTTGCCAGTGGAAGAGACTGTTCATGGAGTCGGCGTCATCTCCCGGACACTCTTCCAATCCTAAGATGCCTTCTTCGTTAGGTTCCATACTTCTTCCTTCATCCCTTCGGTCGTTCTCACCGTTAGATTTCAAGTCTGAAGAGGCTATCTCTTCGCTCACCATTTGGGTGCGAAGGTCGATGGTGTTTTTCTTCCAATTGTGGTTTACCTTCGTCGTGACCAGCTACCCTCAACCCAGAATGGCATCGTAACCCTTCTTTTTCAAAGGTATCACCACAAAGTCTAATACAAATGGTTGCGAGCCAATGGTGACCTGTTGTGCCATCAGCGTTCCAAGGGGTTTTAACACCATGTTGATCGGCGCCCAATAAGTTGAAGGTTGGGGGCCACAATGTTGGCTTGCCCAATTTCTTCCATGTCTCCTCCGAAAGGACGCTCACTCCTGACCCTCCATCCACTATAGTGTCTGTCAGGATGGTGTCAAGGATGCCCATCTTGATGACTGTCGAGTACCTCTTATTGTTTACAGCAAGTATCATCGAGTCAATTGCAAACCCTCCAGGGATGTCTGTACGTGTGGTATTTGGCTGCGTGACCAAGTTCCCCAACAGTGTCGTTCCCAAGTGAAGTATGGTGTGAAGGAGGTCTTGGAGTTTCACCGGTACCTCTAAATGTAACAGTTGTCTCACAATGTTTTGTTCTGCCTCCCTCTAGCCCAAGGTGGTGGCCATCTCCCATTTTTCTTTTTTTGCCTTCAATGCTTCTCTATTTCTTCCTTAGTCTCTCGTCCCCGTTGTTTTTCTGTTTCAGGGTCTAGATATGTGGCTTGCTTTGCTTGCCCTAGGGTGATGGTCAGTACTATACTCGTGCTTCCATCTATGTCTAGCCAATTAATGTCGAATTTCAGGCAGTTGGCATCCTCGTGGTTGCCAGGACCACACTAGCAGCATAGTTTATGCGGCATGTCGCCCTTGTCGCAGTCCCTTGCAAAGTGGCCCCACTGATTGCAAGCTCGGCACTAGATCATCGGCCGACCCTTGGAGTCGTATTGTATGTGACTCCTTGTGTTGGTGGTGTTGTTATTGCCCCTTCCGTCACCGCGTTGGTTGCCTTCGTACCCGCCCGATGTAGATGGTCGCTCTTGCGTAAATAACACTTGTTGATTCCTCACTTTCATGTTGTATGGGCATTCCTCGGTGGAATGGCCCATGATCTGGCAAATGTCACAAAATGCATTCTTGGGACATGATCCCTTCGTATGGCCGCTCTCTTTGCAGTCCGTACACCAAATGTCATCTTCCACCTTGCTGTTACCCCCTTTCATGGTCTTGAACTCCTTCAGCATTCTTTCCATATCCTTTTGGAGTGCCATGACTTTTTTCTTCGACTCGCCATCACTACTACTGTCATCTTTGTCGGAAGAAGACTTGCTTCTTTTCTTCTTAGAGGTCTTTTGTTCGCTCTCCAAGTCCATCGCCTGGTTATAGGCATCTTCGTATGAGGTGGGGGCACTATCTTCATTTTCCTTCGTAGGTTCGATTTCAAGCCCTCCACGAACCATCTTTTCTTTAGGCCATCCGTTGGCTGGCTCTCCATTTTTCTGACTAACTCCTTCAGTCGGGGACTGTAGGTCCGCACAGTCTCCTTCTTGCCTTGTTTGGTTCCATATATTTCGGATACGATTACATTATCGTCTCTTAGGAGCTAAAACTCCTTCTCGAATGCCTTCTTCAATGCGTCCCAGGTGGTCACTCCAGTTTTGTCTAAGTCAGAGTACCAATCGATCGCTACCCCTCGGAGGGTTGTCGAAAACTGTTTCATCCACTCCGCCTGGTCAGCAACTCCATTCGCGGACCAGATTGTCTCGCATGTACGACAATGTCATACTGTATCTTCCTTCCCATCTCCATGGAATTTTGGTAGCTTCTCTTTGTTAGTTGCCATGTTTACTTTTCTCGGTGTCGACTATGTTTGCAACACCAGTTGTGTTATTGGCTGGGATGGTACTACCGGCGTCGATACCCCAGAAATGTTTGGTATCGTAGCACTTGATGTCCCTGAACTACTAGAATTGTCCAAGCATGCGGTATCCTGAGCCTCCCTTCGTGCAGCTTCCTCTTCTTCCTTACATCGGACTTCTCTTGCTTTCGTCTGTGGGGTTAAGGATAAGGACCCGAGCAAGCTCCTTGTTTCCTCTAGGCGGTCCTCGTAACTTCTCCCAGCCTCCCAGTCAGATTCCTCCAAACACTCGCCTTCACTTACTCCCTTTGGTAGTCCTTCGACGCGTCTTCTAGATCTCTCCCTTCGCTTGGCTTGTTGTGCGAGTACGGCTTTTCTAGCGGCATGTTCCTCCTCGAGTTCCTTCTTTCTATTTTTATTCAATTGATTAGACATAAATTCTTCGCTCACTTCTCCACAGGGCAATAATCGACACATCAATTTATTTATTTTATAAAAAAACACTTTTTAATCATTCATGTCATTTTATTCCAACACTTCTCAATTGAGTGATTTCCTCATTGTAGTGTCTTCTCCTTCGTAGAGCTTTGTACGTGCGTCATCGGCCTCTCGGTTAATCTCACCAACTGGTAGGCCCATGCACGTACGCCATCCAGTTCTTGTCTTCCCGAGTACGTCTAGGCACCGGCGCCAAATGTTTGCCCTCAGGGGTAAACTGGATCCAACAGAGACATACACAGTAAAGTATTTAATAGAGAAAATATAACAACATTGTATTTATTCATTCACCATCAAGTACAAAGGTATTTCATATATCATAATCTGTCTCCCCTTACTGAAGAGAGAAATGCATACATATAGTGTCCGAGGGGATGCGAGGCAAACCGTCGCATCCATGTAACTCCCTCGGACGGACTAACCATCTAACTACCAATTTACCGGACAACAGAAGGACGCTCATGAAGAACATATGATTATTTGGGCTTTTGATTCTTCCTTTGACAATGCATCACAAACTGATGATAACTCCCCTAGGGATGATGCTCCTGTTGCATATCTAGATGGTGCTCATCATGCAAATTTGGGCTCTACATCCCATGTGCCTCCTCCTGCTACTGGTGTAGTCATCTCTCGCCGTGTGGACCCTTCTCCATATGATGCTCCTACTCCAATCCAATATTTGTCTGACAATGTGCAACCTTCTCAGCGCTATACCCCTTGTATAGCACTCCTTCTAGGTAATAGCATTCCTTTTCAATGGCAGTATGTGTGAGATGTATGCTTAATACGCGTAATGAAGATATTATCTAACATATTATCTCTTATGTGAATAGTTAATCTTTCTAGATTCTTAACTTTTTCTTTTTTCTTTTTTATTGAATTGAAAATATATTACAAAGAAAGCAATATCGAGTACACTATTTTCAACTACTCATATGGCACTTGCCATAACTATTGTTACATATCAAAACAAAAGATACACTCAACACCAACCTTATAAGAACTAAGCATACAATCCTAGACATAAATGCCATATATTGACCTGATACAATTAGCAAAATTAAGACTAATAACATATTCTAGATCAGACCAAAAATCGATTATCAAAGCAACATATGTTCCAAAAAAATCTAAACCCTATAACTTCACCAAGTGGCTGGAAACATCAAGTTATTACCACAAAAACTACAAAAAAAAAGGATAAACCAAAAATGGGCAACTATAAACACTAGTCAATGTTATCTTAAGAGTAATAATGTCCAAGTTTACTCTCCTAAGGAAACAATCATGTATAGGTGGGGAGAGGAATACAAAGAGGGGAAACTGTTATGAGGTCCTCTTCTAATAAGCATGTCACCTCATAGTGGTGACAGATGGTCCCATGAGGCCAACAAGGTGCAAGGAGTGCCTCGCTCTTGAGCATAAAAGGGAAGTACATTCTAGAAACGGTTTACTCTCTACAAGATGTGTTTTACTTACTTTACACAGAATAAAAAAATATTCACAAAATATCATAAGGAAGATAACAATTAAATTAGAAGTCATACACATAACAGTGGCAGAATGATAAACTTTATTTCCATGTAATGTCATATCCACTGTAATCCATTCTTGGTGCCATTCGGCTACATATAAAGTGCTCGGGTTGGTTGAGTACACCAACTGTCGCCAACCTCCTACAACTACCTGAGAACCAACTATCATTACATTGACATCACTAATTATAACATAAAACATAAATATTATTTCCACTAACTAAACTATGTCTAACAGAAACCTATTGTAGTTTTTCCAAACCCTTATCATGCTTCACCATTAAGTTAAGGAACTCTAATCATAAGGAGGATAAGGGTGACAATTGAAGAGGGGAACAACTATGAGATTCCTCACTAGGTAAACCCCCTCATATGGATAGCAAAGGGCTACACAATGGCCAAGAGGGGTGATATCCACTCTTGTGCCTAGAGTAGATGATAGTTTAACACACCCTAGTTTGCCTCTTATCCTAGCTCCCCTATGGTTGAACTCCAATAATAAATTAAATATATCTTATGCCCAAATTAATGTTTTGAACCGTAGTAGGAGAGATCTATGATTTTGATGTCTTTAATTAGGAAGATTTATTTTGTGGATTATGTTTCAATGTTTCCTAACATGTTGCAGGATCTCAACTAGGTACATGATGTTACTAATTGCATTTTACTTCTTGTTCTACTTGGAATTTGTGACTTAGGCCAAAAGCTAGAGCAACTACAGAAAGGGGTATAACATATTACTCAATTTGATATTTTCAGAAGCACTACCTAAACATCAAGTTGATAACTCTCAACGAGGCATCTCACAAGAAGAAATTCCTCACGTTCGAAGGTTTACTAGGGAATGAAGGCTGTATTAACAAACATTGCAGACACTAGATGGAAGCAATGAAAGATGAGATGTATTCCTTAATGCAAAATCACACATGGGATTTGGTTTCTCTTCCACCTCACCAAAAATCTTTGAAAAATAGGTTGTCATACAAGATGAAAAAAGCTAGTGAGTAAAAGGAATCGAGCCAAATTGGTGGTGAAAGGCTATGATCACAAGAAGGGTGTAGGTTTCTTTTTAAAAAATACCACCAATAGTGAAAATGGCTTCCATTTGGGAAGATGGGATAAGTTGTACTTTACCTTGAATTAGAGCAACTTGTAAAGATTTGGATGCCTTGTATATGCAAAATCCTTAAGGCTTCAAAAAAAAGAGGTTGTGAGGATCTAGATTGCAAATTCAATAGCAATTTGTATGTGTTGAACCAAGCCCCCTGACAATGGCATTTAAATTTTGCTTCTTTTATGGGTGAGAGAAATCCCTCTCACTGTGAAATTGATATTTGTGTCTACTACAAAGTTCTAGAAAATGGTCAATTAATTTTGCTATTGCTGTGTGTTGATGATATGCTAGTGCCCAGAATTAGCATGACATAGTTAGCAATTTGAAACAATGATTCACTAACAAATTTTCTATGACGGATTTAGGGGTTGCCAAGAATGCTAGGCCCATTAGCATACCTCTTGCTGATCACTTGAAGCTTTCAGCCAAGATGTGCCCTAAGCCATAAAGAAAAGCAGCTTATGGAATAAGTGTCTTATTTCTCTGTTGTTGGGAGTCTCAAGAATGCAATGGTTTGCATAAGACTTGATATTGCTCATGTAGAGGAAGTAGCCAGCACAAGACTTGATATTGCTCATGTAGAGGAAGTAGTCAGCAAGTACATGAGCAATTTGGGGAAAAATCATTGGCAAGCTGTAAAATGGGTTTTGAGATAATTGAAGGGCACTTAGGATTATGTTTTCATATTTGAAGGAAAAGATGCATGGTTGCAAGGCTTTCTTGACTTTGACATGCCAATGACTTGAACAAATGTCAATCAACCAAAGGATATGTATTCACTTTTGTAGAGGCAACGATCAATTGGGTTTCTAGATTGCAAAAAGTGGTAGCCATTTCCACCATTGAAGCAGAATACATTGCTCTAATAGAAGAAGTTAAGGAGACGTCGAGGTTGCAATGGTTGTTAGATAACTACAATAGCTCAATATGTATACCAAAAAATGCAATGTTCATCAAACAAAGCACGAAATTGATGTATCACTTTATCCAAAGTGTTCTTGAACAGGGCTAGCTGAAGTTGGAGAAGATAAATACTAGCATCAATCCTGCTGATGCACTTTCCAAGGTTGTTCCTAGAGAGATTGGAGTTCTATAGAGCTCATGGTTTGGTAAAATTGTGATGGAAAGCTTGATAGTTGCAACGTGTTTTCAACTTGAAGTGGGAGCTTATTGCATAATGTGAAGTATGACGTCCTTATTACTTGCCCCTTCACATTCTAAGCTTGGTTTCTTTCCTTTAAGCTGACCCTAAAAGACTTATTCTATATATTTTAGGGATTGATTATTGTAAGCTTCTTGATGAAGAACATTGTATCGTTTGCTGTTCACAATAAAGATTCTGTGCCTGCCTTTCTTATGGATGTTCTGTATCATTTTATTTTGTGCACTATGTTTTATCTGTAGTGTGTTGATATATATTTTCACTTTTTATCTGCTTGATTTCTAACAATGTTAAGTTCAAAAAAGTAAACATAATAATAATAAATCTAGTTTTTTATCCATTAGGTTTTCATTGGTCCAATTCATTGAAAAGATTCAGATATATCACATGATTTACCAATTTAAATTAGTTTAATAGAACAAGCATTTGTCGTTGTATTAGCTACTATTACTAATGTAAAAGTACACAATACATAATTGACAAATATGACGTCCCTGTGTCTGGAGTTCCCTCTTCCTCTGCATATCTTTATGTTCCTTTTCTTTTCACTATTTTTTTATTTTACCAAAATGGGTTTAGGTTTTGGATAACTTAGATTTTGCCCAGTCCCACATTTAGCATAAATACTATTTTTTATTTATGCAGATGACTCAGTCAGCCTTGTTTCAAGGGATAGACTTGCCAAATTTTGCAAGGCTAACAAACTTGGCCAGATGCATCAAGTAACTGTGCCCAAGTCTTCTAGACTCATTATGGTCACCTATCTTGGGATTCACGGAGTCTAGGCAATTCCTGGCAATTCTTGTAACTTCAACTCTAGCACCTATTCGGGTCCCTAATGTCAATCCTCCTATCTACAGTTGTATCGGGTTTATCAAAACAGACAGACAGCATTGCAAGCTGTAGAAATCAATTTCAGAACTTTATGGTCTCCTCAGTACACATATTTTGAGCAACAGAAACTGCAATTATAATTCAATGCAAGAATATGAGGCAACTTACTCAAAAGTTCAAATTCGCAACTTTCTTTTTCACTGCCATTCTCTACTGGCAAGGACCTCTTCTAGGGGAATACCAGATGGTCAAGGGCAGCTGCTAGAGTCTGAAGAATATAATTGAGTTGACAGAGTTGTGACTATCTAGATAAAATTTGGGTTTGATTGTGTGAAAAAACTAAAAGCTTTAATAATTTCGAAAGGATGTACATTATTTGTCCATTGAGGCTCAAGCCTGAACACTTATATTTCCTTGCCTATGTAGAAAGAGTTTTTCCTTGTATTCCCGACCAACGTAAAACATTTGTTATCTACAATTATATAAGATGCATTTTATCATGAAAAGAGTAAAATAAATAACCACATAAAATGGTAAATTTGTGTAAATAGGAAAGCATTCCACTTCTTAAACAGATGAAATTATCAACATTAATATTTATGAGAACTCTTTAAAAGACGACAGATTCAAAAATATGACCCTAGCATTAAATTTAAAGTTGTCATCTAACATGGAATTGACCTTCAAACTAAGCACTGGATTGAGAAACAATCTAATGTGTTCTAAATCATAGATGAATGAAAACCAGCTTAAATAATGACATATTATATACGAGGCAATGAACTCTGTGTAAAAAAAGAGAGTATAGATGGTAAAGGAACACAATGAACTGGCAAATGGTGCATACTTATGTATAATTATCAGGAAGCCTAACAACCTGCTGCCTTCAGAAAATTATCAAATGGACTTGCGGCCGGAAGCCGCATTGCTTGCCATGGTTCATGCGGCAATTGTTCACGATCAAAGATCCTTGAGCTCAGAACTTTTCCCACTCCTTGATTGCTTTGTGTATCTGTTGTCAGAACCTGTATAAAATGAAAAATATATGAGGACAATACAATTTGCATTCCTTTGCAGAGTCTCTTTTGTACAGGTTGCAGGGTTATAGAATTCGTCCTTTTTTAAGTATTCTGAGTTGGAACCAGCAATTGCATGTGTTTCTCCTCTGATTGTATGGCCATGGAGGTGCATGTAAAGGACGAATACAGGAAGAAGAAACAATGAATCAAACAAATTGAACCTTCTCTGAAAGGAAAAATATAACAGACTCACCTTTCCCTCGTTCTTTTCAAAGCTCTGAGGTATGCCTGTGCTTCCTAGTTCTTCATTAACAGGAAATGTCAAAAATAAAGTATCCGGATTTGCTTCTTGGTTCATCCAGACAGAGAGTTTTCTTCGTGTGCTAGAACCAAAAGCCTCGCATTGGCTAGCCATTGTACTGAAAGGAAGGGGTGATGTCGAGACAGCTGCACTAGCAACCTGTCCTGCTGTTTCAAGTGCCTGACAACAAAACAATTGTTTACAAAACTGCAAATTGCTCTCTAAATTTTGAATAAATGCAGAATATGTGCACAAAAAGCAAAAAGAATGATGTGAAGTTTAACTGTTTATTGATCTACTGGCAAAGGAAACAAATGTGTAGATACACAGTTTATGTAAAAAAATGATGGATTATATGCTGTATGACTATCTCAGTCTGCAGAGAATAATCTGAGCACCTTGACAAGTCCAGATATGTTATGCTGGGGATTTCCTTAATTAGATATAACTTAAAGCTAACACATTCTATTATGTACACAGAAGAAGATTTTTTATACAGAATCATGATTACCGTGGCACTCTCACACTCTGATTACAAATATGAAACTACAAACTTAAATATCTAACCTATTTAGAAGGTAAAATCAGAACTCACCCCCGCCTAAGGAAGACTGCCAACACTCAATGATTGGACTGGCCATGGCAACAAAAAATTAGCAGATTACAATTCTCTACAATTATTCAATTAAAGTCTTAAGCATTTTATATGCATCACAGTCTGGCATTATGTATGCTAATGCAAAACTTCTCACAATGCAATAGACTTACTGTCAATTTTACAACCTTGTGTTTTGAAAGCAAACTTGTTACACAAAAAGGTATAAGCAACAAACATGAAATCCCGACAATTATATAACTAGATCTTAATGCACTTCCTTATTATCCATTTATTTTATTAAAAAATGCATCATTATATTACTCCAGAGAATGAAAGATTTTCACTACCGTGCATTATAGTTACTTACAAGTGATTCTCTCCCAATTTCAAAATAATAGTGTTCCACACTGTGACCCAAGAAATACCCGAGGACGAAAGTGTATTTTTCTTCAGAGGGTGCAGACTAAAATACTAAAAATCACAACAGTTTTGTCAGAAAGAAAGCAAGGGATGGGAGTGCCTGAAATTGACAGGATAAAATCTCAGTAACTAGAGAAGAAAAATAAGGGAGAGACAGGACACAGCCTTCAGAAGGAAAATGAAGGACTATAGGTTCAAACAGAGGGCAGGAGGGAACCATCCACAACATTAGAAAAGCAACTGACCACATAATATGTGCAAAAATTATATAGAAAGCATGGCATACCGAAGCAAAACAAGTTTTTAGCAAGAGCATATTTTAATTCTTATATTCTTCCTTATTGGCACTGGTTTTTGAACTGGTGCTTCATTTTTTGAATCAATCTAGTGTAGATTCCCTATTTCGCTCTAAACACCTTGCATTATGTCTCTCCTTAGCATCTAAACTAATTTAGTTAAGAAAAACAACATCAATTTCAATGGTACTTTGTCACCCCTTCAGACCTCAGTGGATATCCCTTCTGGTTTAATCTTCATTCAGATTAAGTAACTCCAGCTAAATACAACTTTCCTTTATTCTTCTTTCTTAAACCAAAAATTATAGGGATTAACCATTCCTAGCTAGTGCCTGATGCTTTCTAAAGTAAATAGCTTCATTTTGAATATTTTAAAATACATTAACAAATATTATCACTCACAGCATTGCTCACATGAAAGATGAAAGTCTTTGCATGTAAAAACAATCAAAATTAACATACCGATTCCAGCAACTGACCAACACTTATAATGTTTGGTGGAGCAGAAGGAACTGAAGCCTTTGAGAGAAGACGAGGTAGTTCAGTGCCGGATGTCTCACTTACGAGATCATCATCCATTGATGAACTTGTTGGTAATACCTAGTCATGTCAATATTATGTTTTTAGACCTCAATTCTTCATACAGGTTAAAATCATAAAAGTTTGTCAGACAATTAACAACTAAAAATTCAAAAATGATAATTTTCCTCTACCAGAATTTGGGAAGCAGTTAGCATCTCCCTCCCCCAAATATCCATACTATTTGTATCTATGACATGCTAGGAAAGAAATTTCATTCTAACCTAAACAAACACTTTAAATGTGCATGCATACCTCATCAAATGAAAGTGATTCCTTAGAAAACACTGGTTTATGGCCAGATTCCAGAAGTAGTTGTGGACCAAAGGCAAATTCATCGTCTGGTGAAAATGTTTCTGATAGTTCTTTAGCTATACTTGACTTCTCTTGCTGAAAGACCAAAACATAAAAAACAAAACCAAAACAAGGTCAATATTGGATGCAGTGGCCATTTAAAGTTACAAAACGTTTCACTATACTGATGTGCAGTCAATACTGATAACTTCCATTCTTCATAAAGTTGGATACATTTAACTTACATCAAACATTGTAGACAAACTTTGCATCAGTTTATCAATAAGACCCTGATTGGATTCATTTTCTAAGAGCATCAGGGCTGAAAGTGAGGCTAAAGCTGCACAATCATCAGATACTGATCCATACTCCTTGGTATCTATATTAGATTTTACAATTAGCCGGAGATCTTCCAGAAGCTCCAAGTATGGATCCACCTGGAATGAGAATATTTCATTATTTAGGATAACCTCCTGATTTTGTCAAAACTGTTTGAACAATATCACACCTATATAAGAAAAGCAGAAAGGAATGCACTTAAAATGGAAAGTGCCATAAAAAGCCCTTATAAAGATAGATCACCTTGCAAAGGCACTAAAATACATATTACCATGATACTATCCACCAAAATGCAGAGAAAAACTCATTATTTAAAAAAAATGCTAAACCCACCAAGGTGATTGACCAAAAATAAAGAAAGCATAACTACCACCTTCTTAAAGGAAGCACTAATGAATCTATTCTATGCAGGAAATAGTGAGTTTACGAAAGAGAGCATTTGCATCAATATTCCTCTTTCCCTTCACATATTTTATGTCAAAATTGTAAGCCTGAATTTTATTGACCCACTTTTGTTGCCACTCATTCAAACCCTTCTGCTCTAAGAATTATTTTGAACTCTTGTGATGTGTTCTAACAACAAAATTTCCACCTACGAAATGCTACCTAAACTTTGGCAACACATGCATGATGGTAAGCATCTCCTTATTATAGATGGAATACAACATGTTTGCATCATGTAGCTTCTTGCTCTCATAGGCAATTGGGTGCTTGTTCTGCATAAGTACTACTCTAATTCCCTTGCCTAAAACATGACACTCCAAAACAAAAGGTTGAAATTAATCAGGTAATTCCAAAACAAGAAAGTATTTATTAGCTACTCAAGTCTCTAAAATGTGCACCGACCTTCCTCCATCCTCTTGAAGGCTCCTCTCTTAGTGAAATTTGAAGAGGTGCACCAAGTTGAGAAAACTCCTTCACAAACTATTGTAATTATATCATAGAATGAAGAATCCCCTCAATTCTATCAATGTCCTTGACAATGGCCAATCCAAAATAGCCTAAATCTTCTCCAAATGAACCTTCATGCCATCTCACTATCACATGTTCCAACTAAAGCATCTCTGTCAATCCAAACTCGCACTTCAAAACTTTGGCAAACAAGGACTATGCCTCCATCACGCAAAACCTCATCAAGGTGCCTAAGGTGATCCTTCCATGTCCTGTTATAAATGAGAATATCATCAAAGAATGCCAAGAGAAACTTCTGCAACTGTTTATTGAAAATGTGGTTTATGCAAGTCTATATGGTAGTGGAGCATTGGTCAAGCCAAAGGGCATAACCAGAAACTCAGAAAGCCCATAATGACACCTGAATGTTGTTTTGTGTATTCCTGCTCCCTAACTTTGATCTAATGGAATCTTGAATGGAGATCAATCTTAAAAAAATAAACTCTCATGTAGCTCATAGATCCTAGGCATAGGGTACCTGTCTTTTATGATATTTTTGTTAAGTGCATTATAATTAATCCACATCCTATTAGGATTAAGGTGCCATCTACCTTTTAAATCCTATGACATGGTTCCAACATCCTTGGAAAGTGTCCTAAAGCACTTAGGATGAATTGGCAAAATGATTTCTAATATTTATTTCTCGCTATTGTTTGTAATACATTGATAAGGTGTGATTGGTTCCACTAGCAGCAGTAAAAGTGGGTTGTGAAAACAATTATTTAATATTGTTTTTCCCAATTATGAACATCTAGAATAAGATATTTATTGACTTAGAAAGTGGATAAATGGGTGACCTTTGGGCTTCTCCAAGTGAGAGCTTGGAAAAGGCAACACATCTCTTGGTATTCCGTCATTTATTGCATTTAATGTAATGTTTATCTTGCAAGAATGGGTGCCCAAGTTGGAGGGAAAGTATTGGAGCCAAAGCCAATGACTTTTCGAGTTTTGTGGAGGTGTTATGGGGGTTGTGGTCGTGAAGAATGAAGAGGCTTCTTGGACATCTTTATAGGTGGTTTAGGGGCTCTTGCCATTCTAAAAATTCAACCTTTTAGGTGTAGAATGAGGTGTAACAGTTGGATGTAGAATTTCTCAGTAGGAACAAAGGAAAAGTGGGAGGCATAAAGAGGTTGTTCACATGTGCATAGGTGTTGCTATGTTGGAGGCAAATAGGAAAATGGAAGTGATTTTATTGTAAAACACATTTATTGTTGATGATGTGAAATTGGCCTCTCTTCTTGGTGGATTTTTTTCTCACAGGGATTTTTCCACATAAATCCTGCATTATGTGTCGATCTTATGTTGTTGATTTATGCCTTATTGCTGCTATCTTATGCTGATGTTAATCATTATTTAATGTTGTTATAAGTTCAAATTAGATAGGTTTACTAAGCACGGTTCATAGGCTGATTTTTGGCATCATAAAGAAGGATCTAATCTTGGTTTTTCACATTAAGGCAACTTAATTTTCAGATTTGCATATGAGTTTCATATTTTCCTGTTGTAGTTATCCAAAGTCTTGTATCACATTCTTTCATTATTTTATTGAATAGAGATTGATCTTCAAAATCTTTGGTATTGAACCACTTAATTTCACAACACATCCGCATAGTCCCATCCTCCTTCACCAAAACAATTGAAAAAGAAAAGGGACTTGAGCTAGGCCTGATGTGTCCCATGTCCACTAACTCCTTTACCATTTTCTCTATATCCCCTTTAAATCTCTTAGAATGTCGATTAGGAGTGGTAACAATGGGCCTAGAGCCCTCTTCTAGTTCAATCACACGCTCAAAAACCCTATCTAGTAGTCTTCTTGGATGAATGTCACTCAAAACCATGTTGTGTTTGTTTAGAATAGATTGGATATCCACATGATACTATTCAAAGGGGTATTGGAAGAAATCAAACAACGGGCTGCCCAAGCAACTTAACCATCCCTGATTATAATCTCCATCCCCTTAGCCATCACAATCCAAGGTGCTCCACTCGAAACACCTCTTAAGACCACCATTTTCCATTAACTTTGAATTTCAATTCCATTGTCTATAAGTTTTGATAATACTTCCCTAATGAGTGCAACCGTTGAACACCTAAAATAGTATTAGTATCTCCAATGTTAATAAGTAGAAGTCATTTGTGAGGGTATATTTACCTAAAGCAATGCTCAACTAAGGAAACCATGTAGTATAAGTCATAGTGGTCATTTGCTACCACTACATTGACGCTCTCAAAATCCTCTACCTATAGGACACTCTTGGCCACCAATGTTGCATCAATGAAATTGTGAGTTGTCCCACCGTAAACTAATACTATAACTCAATGCACCTACACAATTCCTCCTCCACTAAAAGAATTGTATCAAGGAGTACCAAAAAGAGTAGCAGTGGTCCCTCCTTTCACCCCCTCAAGTGAATGCTCATCTGCCTCTACTAGCTCTCCATTTGAGTCATTGTACTCATTGTCACTAGCTCCTAACCTCTCCTCCTCACCATCTAAAAGCACCTTTATGTAATGAACCTTCCCTTTTCCAAAATGCCTATGGCTGGGCACCCACAACTCTTTGCAACAAAAGCCCAACTTTTTCCTATGTAGCTCATTTCTAGCCTCATAATCCAAGTTGTTACTCTTTGGCCAATATTTTTGGAACAGCTTCCTATCTTTCTTTGGAGTAAATAGTTTGGGCTGGAATTTGCTTTTAGGAGTTCAACTCTCCATGTTACAAGCCCTCTTGATCACATCTTGTAAGGTAATTGGATCAAATGCTTTGATCCAACCACAAAGATGATCTTTAAATCCCTCCATAAACATAACAATCAACCTGTGCTCAAAGACATCTATGACCATGACTGAGAAATTTTGTAACTCTGATATGTACGAGTGCCTCATTGTCTCAACTAACTCTTTGAAATGCAGTTCAAGAACCTTCTTGTCAAAACTGTCAATCGACCTCTAAGTAAAATAAGCATATGATGTGACACTAGCATGCCCAAAAGTGACCAACACATGATACCACCTCTCATGAGCCTCTCCATTCATAATGAAGTGTGGCATACTTGATGGCCTCTGACATTAGCATGGGATTAAGCTAAAAGTATGTATCTAATTTCTACACCCATGAACATATAATGCATTTACTAGAACCATCTTCGCTGGCAATAATCAACTTGCCTACCTTACACTGCAAATCCTAATTAGACCGTTGTCATTTTTCTCTTCTTGGTCTATTTTTGTACTTGATCATGCAAAAATCAACTAAGGAAATAGCTGCATGAAAATCATCCCCAAATGTTTGATATTCCCTTAGATAATTTGTCCAGCCTTTAGCATCTTCCTGCTACCCACTCAATCTCCTACTGGTGCCTCTAAGAATTCAAGTATTTTAGAATTCAAGTAAAACTGATATAGGAGTGGTTATGTTGGCTATCCTGGAATTGTTTACCTGAATATTAGGGTTACTCCCTTCCCATTGATTGCCATTATTTTAATTATTTCCATTATTGTTGTTGTTGTCATCGATCCCATGGTCCCCCCAATTCTATTATCTGTTGTTTGCATCATTTGGGTCATTAGCTGAACTAGTTGCTCCTGTCCTCTAGTTAAATCATTTAAAATCTCCATGATACTTGGATTCTACTATTCATGTCTATCACCCATACTTCATTCTTCTACATTTGAATGTTATATCCCCTCTTTAGGCCGGACCTATTTTATTTTGCAATTAACTCTTATGGTTTCCTAGGAGTTAATTGTTGCACAAAGAGTCTGGATCAAAGGCGTGCACTAGTGCACCACCATGCTTAAGTAGGATCTATCTTTATATTTTATGAATTTGGGCGCCCAATTTTGGGACGGCCTCATTTGAGATCCTTGCTTAAGTAGGATCTATCTTTATATTTTTTGAATTTGGCTGCCCAGTTTTGGGATAGCCTCATTTGAGATTTAGGACCTAGCCTTTCTATAAGAACCCCTGTAAGTTCAAACCCCGCCAAACCACTAATTTGTTTCAATTTTGGATGTTTGACATTTTGTCAAACACTTTGCATGCAGGCTTTGATACCACTGTAAGAACCCCTGCTGGTTCTAACTTTACTACTGTATTTTCTGATTTAGCAGTGCCTTGACATTTCGTCAAACACTTAGCAAACAATATCTAAGCTTACTGATTTGAGTACCTGTTTGATTTGTTATGGTTTGGTATGCTGCAATTGATGTTTTTTGATATATTTGCAATGTTCGATACAACAATATAATGCAGCAAAATAGAAGATATTGCAATAATTATTTCAACTCAAAAACTAAACATTACATAGGGAATATATAGCTGAAAATTCCAGATTTTTATATCAACTTAGATACTTAGTATTTTCACAAAATATCGACAACCTAGTTCATAAAATATCCCCTATTATCTAAATTAACAATACCCAGAAAATTTAGGAGTTACAATTTATGAACTTACAAGTATGATGTCTTGAAACCCTTGAATAAACTTCACAAATCTGCTCATAAATGTTTGAAATCTGATTAATAATGGCTGCCAATTCCTTCTATCACTGCAAACTATTCTGGTAAATAATGAAGCATTCAAATCCTTAATTCTACAACAATAAATTCATTCTTAGCCTCCGGATGAAGCCAACGGCTGGCATAATTCGTTGGGTGTTTCACCAATTCACTGTGCTGAAAAACTTAGAAGAATTCACAATTCTTCAAGCTTGAAATCCGAAACCCTTGTTTCAATTTCTTCTCCACACAAACAAAAGCAAACGCACAAGTCATAGAATGAATTGATTTCTCCCTTTGAAGATATTTATAAATCTCCAAATAACAATTGAGCTTGAAGCTTACACCCCGTATAACTTATCATGTGAACTTGTTGCAAGTTTGAAATATAATATTTAATTATATTCCCCTCATTTTGATGCACACATTAAAATATAAAGTATACTTTATTAAACACTTATATCTCCCCTTTTAAATAACACTTCATCACTTATTATAAAATATACTTTTAAAACATTTAAAACTCCCTTTTAAATCAAGTCCACTTAAACCATAAAGTTATATTATATCATTGTGATGCACTTTATTAAATGACTTTTAAGTCATTAAGTGGCCCCATTCACATAAAGTGAAAATATAACTTTAAAATTGCACTTTATCATTAATTATTAATAAAGTATTGCTTTATTAATAATTAAAATAACATAACTCCATAAATAATCGTTATTTCTTGTTTCCATCTGAACCTGGGAGTTAACGATTGTGTCCATTGAGCATCCAACTGCCTTACAAAAAATAGTAAGGGTAATTGTTATTACTTGTTTCCATCTGAACCTGGGAGTTAACCATTGTGTCCATTGAGCATCCAACTACCTTACTAAAAATAGTAAGGGTCCCTCTCTAACATCCATTGCCTTACTATAAATAGTAAGTCCCTAAAACTAAGCCAACTCACGAATGAGTTAATCATTGTGCATACCATGAGTTTGGGTGCCCTTGTCAAAAATAGCTCTGACCATAATTTGACTTACTCTAAATAGTAAGTCCCAAACTGGAAGCTCTGTCAATGTCACCACAACTCCATACTGCTAGCAAACTATCCAGGTGCCCTGCTAAAGATAGAAACTCTGACTTACCCAAAATAGACAATTACTATAAATAGTAAGTATGTCGATCTAACTCAAACGAAGAGAAATCCTGAACATTCCTGATCACTAGAGTGGGAAATGGTCTCTAGCTCTACCAACTGGACCCTCTAAACAACTTCATTAGCCTATAAGGGTAAGGAAATAGGCTAATCCTCCAAAAGTTGACGCTCACGAAAATGGGGACATTACACTTCCATATTTAAGTAAGTTGTTTGATTGTTCATTATCATCATTCACAGCATATCAATTCTAACTGAGAAATTAAGAATTGGAGAGCAGTTTTGGAGGCGAAAGATCCTCCCTAGTCTACTAGTTTCTCCAATAAGGTCAAGAAAATTTGTGACCTTATTAGACTAGCTTGAGTAATTGTGTTTGCAAATCACCACCAACAATATCTTGGAGAGCAATGCCTCAAAGACCTACTAGTGAACAGCAAGGATCAATATCTATATTGCAGTCAATAATTCCAATTCCATCCAATATGTTTACCAGCAACCTTCAGATCCAAGCCAACATCTCATTCACATCGAAAGACACCCTTCATATTGGTTAACTCCAACATTCATCGATTTACACTTGTGATCTCATTGGCAAGCTTCAGCGATAATCATATTGGAGAATATCACAAATCGCTGTGATCCCATCATTCCTTTATTGGCATTACAAAATTTATAGGAGTATCGATCAGATCATAATTGCAATTCCCACAAGGTGAACTCTTGGCCTTCATCACAAAGTACGAACTGAAGTACTTATTGGTATTTATTGGCGCTACTATCAAAGACTCGTAACTATTGGGATCAAGAGACTATCATTGGCAGATTTCTACTTGCAACATCCTCTGGACACTTCAAAGACCCATATATTTATGAACATCATTTTATCATTTGATTGATCATTTCAATTTACACACACAGTATTGATCAAGAAATACAATTACACTCTTCGATACTTGCGATATCCAGTTACATTTGCGGCTCATGACACTTAAAGGATGAAGACGTCATCACTGATCCATATCGTCCACATACAGTTACATTACTTCATCTTGGCAATATTCTTGATCGCAGAACATTGGGTTGCCTAATTCTAAGACAATACATTACAGAGAGCACAAACATAATTCTGCCATCGAGATCTATGTATCACAGTATTGCATATCATTTTATCTATGCCTGCCAATGGAGATAAACATTGTTGGGAGACACATCAATGTTCGTTATCATTTCTGAATATAATCTTCTCTGATAATAATGATGGATCTCTTATTTGCTCTAAAATTTCAATGTTATCTTGCATTTATTTTGTGTTTCAGTACTTAGGACATTTCACTGGTATCAGAGCTAGCAATCTTGCCAGCCTGTTGGGTAAAAAAGGATGCAGTATGGGCATACAATCTATCAAAGGAGGAGATGACATTCATTGGATAGTGAGGAATAAAGTGTTGAGATGATGGCATTGTTACGGGAGTTAACAAGAGGATAGGACCAGCTTGATGAGACTTTGGTGAAAGGGTAGCAACAGCTTGGTGAGATTTTGGGAAAACGACAACAGCAGATTGGCGAGACACTTTGGCTTTTGGTGGAAGGAAGGATCAATGGAGATCATAATGGGCACGACAACAATTAGGTCAATGAGAGATCACGTAAACAACATTCCTACACAACCATTGATGCCTATATTTCCTCAAGGGACCGAACAGTACAAAGAACAAGAGCTCACTTTCTTGGAGATGCAAGATCAGTTGAGGCAAGATTGGATTGGAGGATTTAACGCAAATCTACCCCTCGATGACTGTGGATTTGCAGATGATATATTCTACTACCAAGAGCCATGGCAATCCCCATAATGACCTCAAGAGAAGGATTGGCAAGTTGAACCTATCTACCATTGATAGATCCAGAAAGACATTAGCATAAGCATGCATACATAAAGCGGACACATTTTCCACACAGCCAGATGCTCGAAGATGAAGCAATCAAGTTTGCAACCCTACACCTAAAGGGAATCGCACAGGAATGGTGGCACCATTGGATGGTCACGCTTGGGCACAACCAAATCACTTCATATGCTAACCAAATCATACAGAGAAGATTGCCACACTTGTGAGAAGAGAAGGTACCATTGCTGCACTCTCTAGGACCCCTTAATGCAATTATTTCGAGTACGTGGCACACTTCAGGGGCAACGAGTCATACTCATGCTTGATAGTGGGGCCACACTCAATTTCATCGATTCGTCGCTAGTCACAAAGAGGAGCTTGCACACAATGGAGCATGAGGGTCTCGACATCAAGGTGGCAGGAGGATCTTTGTTGCCATCCACACATTTGGTCCCATAATTGAGCATCACCATGGACAATTACACAGTAACAAATGATTTCCTTGGTGGTTGATTTGGATGATACAGATGTCATACAGATGGAGACCCTCGACAAGAACACACAGGGCTTCAAAAGGATGGAGTTCTCATTCAAGGTCGATAGCAAGGTGGTGTTGTGAGGAATGTCCAATGGAGGCCCCAAGGAGATTTCGGCAAAGCGCATGGAGGCAATTTCAAACATGATGAGGTCGTTAGGGCAACACAATGTTTGGTCTTGACTGAATCATTGAGTGGACAACAAGCATTCTACCATGATGATGATATTGAGGCAGTATTGGGTAGGCATAGTTTGCTATTCAATGATATTACGCAAGTAACACCCCCACATAGATGATTTGAGCACACGATCGAGTTGGAGGGAGCCGAGCCGATCACTACTACACCCTATTGCCATGCCAAGAAGTTCAAGGAGGGATGAGATAGACAAGACAATTCAAGAGCTTCTTGACAAGGGGTACATCCGACCTAGTTCGAGTCTCTTTGCATCTTCCGTGATCTTGGTTAAGAAGGATGGTACTATCAAGATATCCATTGATCGTCGAGCATTAAACAAGGAGACAATAAAGAACACAAACCCCATTCTGAGGAATGATGAGCTATTGGATGAGCTTCACAGAGCAATGTACTTCTCCAAGATTGACCTTCGTTCCCCATACCAATAGATTCCATTGACGGGGCAAGAAGTGCACAAAACAACATTATGTTGCAAATATGGTCAGTATGAGTTCTTGGTCATGCCTTTTGGAATGACCAATGCACCTATTGCCTTCCAGTCTTGCATGAACCACATTTTCAACAAGCAATTGCAAAAGTTTCTATTGGTGTTCTTTGATGACATACTCATTTATAGCAAGACTTGGGAAAAACATTTGAGGCATTTGGATGAGGTATTAGGCATAATGGAGTCACAGTCATTGTTTGTGAACAACTCCAAATGCGAGTTTGGAATGACAAAAATCCTATATCTAGATCACATCAAAACTGCACGAAGAATTCAGGTGCACGAGGAGAAGCATCAAACAATTCTTGATTAGCTCACACCCAGGACACTCACGGAGTTGCATGGATTCTTCGAATTGTGCAATCGCTACAAAAGGTTCATGAAGGGGTTCTCATAGCTTGGAGCACCATTGACAGATCTCACGAAGAAGGGAGCATTTCATTGGGATGACAAGGCACAAAAGGCCTTTGACAGATTGAAGGTAACCATGAGTTCATGCCCAATTCTAGCATTACCAGATTTCTCTCGATCTTTTGTCCTCAACTGCAATGCATCCGGTGAAGGCATTGGACCAATTTTGATGCAAGACCGTCATCCCATTTCCTTTGAGAGTCGGAAGCTCACAACAGTCAAGTGACTGTACTCAATCTATAATAAGGAGATGTTCTCCATCATGCATGCCTTGGCCAAGTTCAGACACTGCCTAGTTGGAGAGAGATTTGTAGTGAGGACAAAGCACGGTAGTTTGAGATATTTCTTGCAGCAAAAGGATTTGAGTGAAAGACAATAGTAGTGGGTGAGCAAGATTCAGGCATACGACTTTGACATTGAGTAGGTGGAGGGGAAGAAGAATGTGGTGGTTGATGCATTATCTAGGAGGACCACCATATCCTCATTGTCCCATATTTCAGCAGATTGGAGGGTTCATTTGCTGGTAGAGTACTCCAAGAACACCTTTGCTTGTCAATCAATCAATGGGTGAATTCAAGATGATAGGTACAAGGTGGTGGATCATGTCATCTACTACAAGGACGGGATTTACTTGGTACAAGAATCACAAATGAAGGAGAAGATCTTGAGGGAGACTCATGATTCACCCCTAGCAAAACACCTAGGATACCTTAAGATATATAGACAAATATGTGAGTGGTTTACATGGAAGGACCTCAAGGATTATGTGCTAGAGTATGTCAATGAATGTGACACCTACTAGCAAAATAAATTTGAGCATACTCTTCCAACAAGGTTATTTTAGCCTTTCTCAATTCTTGATCAGAAATGGGAAAGCATTTGGATGGACTTCATCACCTAACTTACCAAGGTGCAAGTTAAGGATTGTATCTATGTTGTGGTTAACAGGTTGACCAAGTATGCTCATTTCTTTGCCATCCCTATTTCATTTTGAGTGGTTAAGGTAGCAGAGATATTCTGATTGCATGACCTCCCATGGAACATAGTTAGTGATAGAGAGTCATTTTCTCAGTACCTTTTGGATGGAGCTTTTTAGAGATGCACGCAACAAATTGACTCCAAGTACGAGCTACCAGCCTCAAATAGATGGACGGACTAAGATTGTGACTATGTGGTTGGAGGGCTATTTAAGGAACTATGTAGTAGCACAACAGAAGCCATGGATTTGTTGGCTACATCTAGGTGAGCATCGCTACAACACTACCTATCATGTGTCGATGGGTATGTCATCATTCAAGGAGCTTTATGGTTATGAGGTTGCATTATTGGTGGATTTGGCACTAGGAGATAGTCGAGCACCGAGGGCGAAGGAGTGATTGCAGGAGAGCCTAGATATCCTTTGGTCTCTCAAGGATAATCTACAACAAGCCCAGAGTCAACAAAAGATGTATGCAGATCAGTGCAAGACTAAACGAAGTTGAGGTTGGAGATTTCGTCTATCTCCAATTGCAGCCATATAGGCAATCCTCCTTCAAGAAGAGTGGGGTCAAGAAGCTCAAGCCTTGCTTTTACGGAGCTTACAAGGTGATACGGAGGATAGGAAAGCTCGCTTATGAGTTGGAGCTTACAAAGGGAAGTCAGATCCACAACGTGGTTCATGTTTCTTGCCTCAAGAAAGCACTTGGGCACCGTATCACAGTTTATGAGGAGCTTCTGCCACTTGCTGAGGGTAAACTTGCATTGGAGCCCACAGAGATTATTAATTTCAAGGAAAGGAAGTTGAGGTCATGCACAATCAAGGAAAACCTTGTTCATTGGAAGGATTTCCTTGTTGAGGATACCAGATGGGAGAGTGAACAGATTTTGGAGCATCCTGGATTATGAATGCTTAAGGGCAAGCAATTTTGGGAAGGGGTGACTATCATGTCCCCTCTTTAGGCCGAACCTATTTTATTTTGCAATAAACTCTTATGGTCCCTTGGGTGTTAGTTGTCAAACAAGGGGGCCCAATCAAAGGGGTGCACTAGTGCACCACCTTTCTGAATTAGGGTCTATCTTTATATTTTTCGATTTTGGCACCCACTTTCAAGACCACCTCATTTGAGATTTAGGACCTAGCCTTGCATATTTAAGCAAGTTGTTTAGTTGTTCGTTATCATCACTCACAACATATCAATTCTTGTGTCTACAATTCCAATTGAGTAATTAAGCATTAGAGAGCAGTTTTGAAGGTGAGAGATCCTCCCTAGTCGAGCTTCTCCAATAAGGTGAGGTTAATTCACTACCTTATTGAATTAACTGGAGTAATCATATTTGCAAATCACCACTTGCAATATCTTGAAGAGCATCATCTCAGAGACCTACCAGCGAACATCAAGGACCAATATATATATTGCAATTGATCGTTCCAAATCCATCCAGTCTGTTTACTAGTGACCTTCATATTAGAGCCAACATCTCATTCACATCCCAAGACACCCTTTGTATTGGCAAACTCCCACATTCATCGATTTACACTTGTGATTGTATTGGCAAGCTTCAACGATAATCATATTAAAGAAAATCATTGATCACTGCGATCCTATCATTCGTCTATTGGCATTGCGAAATTCATAGGAGTATCGATCGGATCATAATTGCAATTTCCACATGGCAACCTCTTGGCCTTTGTCACAAAGTACAAACAAAAATATTATTGGCATCAATTGGTTGCCCTTAGCGACTCACAACTATTCCGATCAGGAGACTATCATTGGCAAATTTCTATTTGCAACATCCTCTGGATGCTTCAGCGACCCATATATTTATGAACATCATTGCAACATCTAATTGATCGTTGGAATTTACACACAAAGTATCAATCAAGCAATAGAATTACAAACTTCGATACTTGTGATATTTGGTTACATCTGAGGCTCACAGAAATCACAGGGTGAAGACATCATCATAGATCTGTATCGTCCACATACAGTTGCATTACTTCATCATCTGCACTCATTGATACCTTATAAAAGCTCGGCACTGTTCAAGATCGCAGAGCATTTGGTTGCACAATTCTAAAGACTGAATATTACAGTGAGCACAGACATAATTCTGCCATCGAGATCTGCATATCTCTACTTTACCCTGAGTTTTCAAGACAAGAAAATGGGGCGACTACGAAACATGTTTTCGGCACATTTTTTTTGGGCCATTTTAGAGGACGGAGGGTACTGCAGAGGGGACAGCTATATAAAAAATAGAGAAAATTTAAAATATATCAAGAAATTTTAAATATTCATATGAAAACATGGATAAAGCATGCTTATATACATTAAAGAACCTTAACATATAACATTTGTGCTGAATAATTCAAATTGACAATTCACATGAGAGTTGTTAAGTCAAACAAATTATCAAAACTCAAACATTAATACTATGGGGCAGCCAGGGGATGTGTTTCCGAGTTTCCAAGATGTCCCCATTTCTAGGACAGGTCAAATTATGTTGGATACGCATACACAGGTAACACTAGTATATCTCAGTATTGCATATCCTTGTATCCACGCCTCCCAACGCTGAGACACATCATTGTGCGTTATCATTTCTTAATGTGATTTTCTCTGATAATAATGATGGATCTCTGATTCGCTCTTAAATTGCACTGTCATCTTGCATTTGTTTTGTTTTTTAGTACTTGGAACATTTCATTGAACTAAGAACCCCTGTCGTCCCTTCTCCTGTAAGTGATAAATATGTATCCTCTTAATTCATAAATCAATTTATATTACTTGTCTCATAACCCTCCAAGCTTTCAAGATCACGTGCTCTGGTACCATTGTAAAGGCCTAGATTGCTTTTCCCACCATAAATTTGCACTTTTTCCCACAACCTAACAGAAGAGCATTTTGCCAAACAATTTATGTTTACCACCCTTTGTAATTTTTCTGATATGCATATTTAAATGGTGAATGTTTTATGCATTTAGAGTGCAATGTCATCACATTAAGATTTGAAAATAAATCTGATATTTATTAACCATGCAAGATATAGTTGCACAACAATCTCAATCAATAACTTGTCAAAGTATAACAGGTTATAGACATTAATACATGTACATTTCCAACCTCAATATTAGCAATGTCCATTCCCTAGATAAGCTAGTTAACAGCAATTACATCACCAAATTAACAGTGAATAACCAGCACCTTGCATTTGGTCTACACCTCAGATATTATGGCCTCCAATCCTCACGCCAACGTCAACACAGGCTGCCAACCACCTCACAATAGTCTACCACAATGCTCATGCCTTATTCACGCTTCAAATGCATAGGTCATATATTCATTCCAGTCTCCTTTCCCATTAATTCTTCAACATCTCCTACTAAACTCAATAAGGGAAGGGGCAATGCACTTATTGCAATTGTGACACTGGCTACGACTTGGATTTTTTATTCTTGACTTCTCACTGCATGGCGCTATAGTATGGGATATTTTTCCATGTTACAACCATGTTTTATGCCAAAAAGCCTAATGGGTAACAACACTTTAATGGATTCCTACAAAAGAGGGTCTATTCACCTAGGTTAAGGATTATCTCATAATGTCCTTTGTGTACCTTCATTGTCAACAAATCTCCTATCCACTTTTGGATCACTCACAATGGGTCAAGTAAGGGTATTGAATTTTCTCCTGATTGCATCATGAATCGGCAACTACAAAGTCAAGACATTGTTGTACTGGAGAAGGCTAAGGTTTTATGCCTTCTCACATTTTGCATCTAATGCCCTTTCAACACATCTACACTCACACAACAAATATGAGTAATTTTGGAAATGAGTTGTATAGTTGTCTATACGTGGCACAGACTAGAGTTCCTGCAACATGCACTAAGATCATGACACCTACTATTGATTTTATATAGTTTTGAGTTGCTTCTTCAAACGCTTTTGTTGCTTCTTCTCAATAGAGCATGTTTTTAGGATACAACTATTTGCAATACTATATGAGTAATTTTGAGGATGAGTTGTATAGTCATCTAAATGTGGTACAGACTAGAGTTCCTACAACATTCACTATGATCATAACACCTTCTATTGATTCAATAGAGTTTTGAGTTGCTACTCCAAACGCTTTTACTACTTCTCAATAGAGCATGTTTTTAGGATATAAATATTTGCAATACTTCGACAAATCTATCATATTTGTTTAACAAGTCTCATCTTTTAAATGTAGAGGACGCTTTTCATGGCTTAACTTTTCTCTTTCCTGACACAGCCTAAGAAAATGCATCTTCATCACCCTTAGCACTTGTTCCATGTCACCATCTACAATCCTACCTAAGATATCTAATCAACAATCGGCACCACATAGCATTAGGACAAAGACCAACAAACTTGAGTTGGTAACCATGTGAGTTCTTCACTCATTTTCCTTCATGGGTGGGGAGGAGGCATTCTAAATACATATTTGGGCCTACTTTGTAAGAACCCCTTGTCAATCTGATTAGTTTTTTTCAATTTTGAATATTTGACATTTTGTCAAACACTTTGCATGAAAGCTCTGATTTCCGATTTTTGAGCTCGTCTTGTTTTTTATGTTTGTTTTGAATGCCAAATGATAAAAGAACATGCAGAAATGAAGAGCAAGAAATGCATAAAACATGAACAACAAATTTCTCAATAAAAGATCACTCTATTAGTCTCAAATCAGGTCTAGTATAAGTCTTATAAAGTTGCAATAGCAAACTTATTACTTCAGATTTGAGTTTTGTTACAAATCACAATGAATCCTCACATACCCAGAAGCAAGGATGCAAGCCCAACAACTTGTAGATGGCATGGTTGCCTCAAAGGATGACCATAACAGCTGATAACCACAACAAATATCTTCAAAAGTTCTAATGTAAACCACTTTCTTTCAAACCCTAGCTATACCTTGTTCTACCCTTCCCAAATATACAAACCCTTATGCCAAAATCTCATAAAATATTCCAGCAATGATAGAAAAAATTATTCCACCTAAATGGCTTCCAAATTTCAGTCCAAATCAAGTTGCCTTGCCTGGAAGAATTAGTAAAACCAGCAAATAACAAACCTTAGCAGTTGTCAACTTGCAAATAAACGATATTTCCAGCTCCTCAATGCCAAATACCTACAATAAGCTCAATGTGAATTCTGAAATGAATCCACTTAATAGGCTGAATGGGCTTTCGTCCACGCAACCGAGAAACTCCAAGGGTTTTTGTCCTCAGATTTCCTGTAAATGAAAGCCAAAGCTCTCAAGCTTCTTAGAGAGAAATTAAGCAAACCCAAGTATATCAAATGCCTTCCTCAAATCCCCTTTTATAATCCGTTTTAATATTCATATTAACTTGCAATTGGGGATAATAATAAAGTGACCCCTTGTACAATTTTAATTAACTTCAAGTCACTTTATGAATTAATTGTAAGTTCACCTTATATCTCCCAATATTGGCATCTATCTCCATAAAACACTTTAATAAATTATTTAAAACCTTATAATTCCCTAGATGAAAAAATAAAGTCACTTTATGAAAATGACTTAAATACATTTTAACCCACTTTATGTCGTCATATCATAAAGTCATTTAATATAACTAATATTATTGAAGTTAAACTTATTTTAACTTTATAAATTTAACTTCAATAATTAAACCCTTGATAATTGTCAATATCAACTCATTGGAACAATCCATCCACTTTCCAAATATAGATATGATGCCAACTAATCACCCTATGACTTACTATAAATATTAAGTACGAACAAAACATCCGAGTGACTTACTAAAAATAGCAAGTGTGAATCAAAGTGTCCTGAATGATCTCCAGAAGGCACACCACAAATAAAATAGGACACTAAGCTGAATAATATTGAAATAAGCATCAAAATTTGGGGACATTACATACTTCTTCCTAAGGGAAGGAATTGTTATTCAACAAGCACGCATCTTCATCAAATTTATAAATCATTATTTCTTTATTGATGTAGAAGGCATCGTATCTGGGAGGAATATATTGTATCTCTCTTCACGTCTCTTTTTATTTTCAGGGGTTTCTATCATTGTACATGGGTTAACTAAAATGACCTCGTTGCCGGAACCCATTTCTATTTCCTCCTAAGCTATACTTAAGGTAAGGGTATTGGTTGTAATTAAATGCTTCACATAGGATGAGAGGGTATTGATGTATATATAATATTTCGCCTAGGGTAGTGTTTATCCTAAGTATAATATTGCAGTTATTTATTAGGTTAACTCACCTCATTGGGAGTGACTAGAAATAACTCTTACCTCTTAGCCATGTCATCTTCTTGATTCATGGATTCCTCAAGTTCTAAATATTTGAAATTTACTCACTGTACTCATCCTCTATAATATTGGATATAGAAATTCTGTACTGATTTCCAAGCTTTGTGATAAGCTCATAGGCATTAGGTTCTAGACAGAACTATTGTTTATGGAATATTCTAACATAACAGTGGAGTCCTAGTCAGTGGTACAATTTATAATCAGGATAAGATTGAAGGCGTATTTAAATTCATTATCTCTAATGCAACATATCATAAATCACTACAACTTTGTATAAATTTCATTGTCATTTATTCGATTTTTTACATTAATGTTGTATTGCAACTTATTTTATTATCTTTTGTGATAAATTTCACACATTAATTTTTCTATCTATTTTATCATTCATCCCCCAGCCATTCCTATATTTCAGTAAAACATTTGCTGTCCCAGACTCTGTAAAATGATTACTATATAGGATATGATGTTCATTTAACATAAGAAGACAATTTAGGAATATCATTATCACTAAAAATGACAGTTGTCCTGATACTCGAAGCTGTACCGAAAAATGATAATGTCTGTAACAGCCAGCATAACTAGAACAACAATGATGAAGCAACAACACTCTTCAACCTATCATGAATGCTAGGACTAGTAGAGTGCAGCCTCATAAGATGAACAGGCTTTTGGAATTAACATTTAAAGTATAAATCAATGATTATATTTTAAAAAATAATACATCAACAACTTCGCTAGTGGACACGAAAGTATTTAAGGATTTGTCCTTCAAGAACTTGATGTGGAGACATGCTCCACAAACAAATTTCAGTTGCTATCTGTAGAACACATATGAACTACATTAGCATGCATAAGTATCCCAGGAGCGTCTGCCTGAAACAGCATTCATCTCAACACAACAGTATTGATTGTCATCATTTGCCTCAGAACTGTACTTACAAGATTTTGAATTGGGGGGTGACGTTCAAATTATCACATTGAAGAAGGGATCCAGACTTTAAGTGAATTAGTCCATACTCAGCATTGTGTAAAGGCTCCATCAGATGAAACCTAAATGAAAAGAATGTTATTTACGATAATAGATATGAACTTACAATAGAATCTTTAAGTGATGCTCTGCATGCATCAACTATCTCCGGAATGTTATAAGCCTTGGCTGCAAATGCAAGCATGACTGTTGACATAGTAAATAAAGATCTACGCCTTGATGGAGGTAAAGAACCTGTTTGCACAATCAGAAAAAGGTATGAATACATAATTTAATATAGTAAATCCAATAGAAGATTAAAAGTTAAAATGTGTAAAAATATGTTTCTGTAAGTTTGTAAGATAACAAGAGAAACAACCAGATAGACCATCTCATTTCAGTCCTGTCTATTTTCAAGACGATTCAAAACCTTCTATTTTACTGATGTTAGAGAACCCGGCTCATGCTTAACAAGAATAATATAGCTTTTTATATAGCTCCAAATTGATAGATTAGTAGCACTTTCAAATGTAATTATTTGCAATCAAGATGTGTGAAAATAATTACACAACAGAAGTAGCAAAACCAGTTGGAATACAGAGGTTTCAGAGATAAGCACCTAAATGTATGGCAATTGGAAAGAGCAAGGGTATATTAGCATAAGTATCACAATATCATCCTACAACAGTCGATTTAACCATGAATTTACCCCGAGAGATTGCTGAGAAACCAATGACTAAGGAATAGCAAAATTAAACATTGATATCTTCTTGCCCATCTTTCATATAAATACAATTCTATTTGTGCTGTATTTGAATTGATGCGAGTGTCAAGCAGTTAACATTTGATTTATTTATGATACATGGCAGACAATTGTGAAATGCAGAATTTCATGAAAGGAGAGTTGTACACGGATAATTTGTATGTATGCTGTCAATCCTACTATTTGGGATGAGTAGAACATTAAAGACAGAAAACCACAATTGTGTGATATTACTCTACACATAATTATATATAGAAAACTTGGACTTCTTTGAGCAAACAGTGAATACAGAAATAGGGAGTATTCGCCCGTCCAGACAAAAGAATGATTCCAGGCTTACAAGGGCCCATGCTTTATCAAAGCTGCCTATGTTTACAAGGATTGCTTTCAATATGCCAGTAAAATAAACTTTGATCTCCAGTTCTCCCTTTGTTTTTCCAAAATTTATCTACTTCATGAATCACTAGAAGATCTAAAACTGGAATTGCCTCAAATATTTAACCAAAGGTAGCATATACCGATGGGCAAAAGGGCAAGTACGAGGTGAATGGATTAAACAAGTATATCAGTACACCCTACACAACCTACACAGTAGTTTGGCACAGGGTCAATAACCCTGCCAATAATAATCATTTGGCTTTATGTTTGGGTTTATTGATATTCCCTCAGTCCAAGGTGTCACAATCAGATTCTGGCATGGATTCTAGATACCTGGATTCAAATTGAAATGGGTCCAAACCCTCTTTGACATATTTTTCATTAAATTTTCCAATTTTCACCCCAGTTTCATTGTGTTTATTTGAGCATATAGGTGATGACCTGTGATTTGAACTCAATCCAGGAGTTTCCCATTGTTTTCCATCGGATAATACAGTTTATCAAGGAAATTGTAACATCTATATTGGCTTTGCCAGAAAGCTGTGCATGACGTTGCAGAAATTCATTTGTCTTAGCAAATGTGGTTTTAAAGAATAGGATTCCAAAGAGAATTCTTCTGTAATGACTTAAGGGATGTATCTTCTCCAGTAGGCTGAGATGCATTGACTTCATATTCTTAATGGAATATCTTGTCTCACTAATTCCAACAGATATACTTGTTGATCTCATAGTGAGTGTGTGAGTGTAGCGGATGATGTTCTTATCTACCTCCAGCTCTCCTTGCCTGATCATTTTATTTTGACTGCGACTTTTTGTGCAATCTCTCAGTAGTTTCCCCCTCCCCTAAGGTCCTCTATTATAAACCAAACCACAATCTATTAGATACATGGTATTCCTTTGATCATGATACTTCCTTTCCCAAATTATGCTAAAATGCTAATCTCCCTCTAAAATTACTACCAGGCATGAGTTCTTATCTTTTGTCATTTTCGGGATCAGACCTATTTTTTGTTCCCAAACAATTCATCATTCTCAATTGCATTGACTTCATGGTTTTTCCAAGCCTACAGTTGGCACAATGAAAATATTAACTATTTGCATTAGAGACTCCATGATCCTTCTTCCATGTCTTCCTCAAGTAAAACCTTCAATGGAAAAACTATGCAATTCTTGCATCATAGCTACATGAGCTCCATATTGCTCTACTTCACTTCAAAGACTTGTTATCATACCCCACAAGACATTGTTGACCCACATATATTCCATATCAACTTGTCGTCCAAGTTTCTATTAATGATCCACAGAGAAAGCTAGATGCTCTTTGCCACCTTGTGTTAAATCCTGACTAGGAATCCTCTTTTGGGTTTCACTTTTTCCTACAAAATACAATCTACACAGATCCACCCTTTGAATGTCAAAAGCTGAAAAAGTATGAAGGAGAAGTGAGTTGCTTTGGGTAGTGGGTATGCTCCCCATTGATCCCGAACTCGGCTCCCAAACCCAGATTATTCAACAAACGATGAAATAGAGAAAGAAAGTTCAATGCAATTTGACTTTATGGGTGTGCGGATATCTCTACCGGAACAACTCAATATAAATTTGCTAAAGGTAGAGCAATATTCGTGGGGAAGTTATATCATGCTTTCTAAGTATGGATCGTCAACTAACTAGCCGCAATGAATTTTAGGAGATTTTCGATGTTCATGTTGAGCAGGGAATGAATACACACTTGCACACACATGAGTAATCGAAGACAAAGGCTCTTAGCACAATTTGTGTTTTCTTCCATTTTGTGTGCATTTCCTAGTCCCTTGATAGGTAAAAAGGAATTGGTCAAAGGCTTGAGTTCCGATTTAGTTATATGCATGAAATGTACGGGAACATTTCCTAGTGGAGTCGCCAAATGTTGTTAGGTCTTCACACCAATGCCTGATTGCATATGAGGACCCTCCTCTTTTCGCTGGTAGGTCTAGGTGGTAGAGCAAATTTGGCAACAGTTCGAAATTTTTCAAGAAATCGAAATTTTGAAAAAATTGAAAAATAGAAAAATTGACAAAGTACGGAAATTAGAAAGGTTGAGCCAATGTGTGATTTTACCCTCGTGAATTTGTCTAAGTTGAATAACCATAAATAAAAACAATGGTCAAAATGTTACTTCTTTAAGTTTGCCAAATAAAAGGGTGGAATCCACTTCCTTAGGGCCCGTTTGGGTGGTGGAATACCAAATGCTGGATATGGTCAATTCTGGAAGATGCTACAATTCTGGAAGATACATATCCTAGAAATGATTTTCGGAATATGGGTTGGACCTGTTTGGTTCACTCGGAAGATGACTGAGAAGATACATAAATAATTTTAATTGTTTATTTCTTAATTTTTTTGAATACGGTGTGTGTGTGTATATATACACACATGTGTATATATACACACATGTCTATATACACACGTGTATATATACATGTGTGTATATATACTCGTGTGTGTGTATATACACATACATACACACACATACACACATATACACACATTTGTGTAAATATACATATTTACACATACACATATACACACATTTGTATATATATATTTACACACACATTTGTGTATATATACATATTTACACATATACATATACACACATACACATTTACACACACATTTGTGTATATATACATATTTACACATACACACACATATTTGTGTATATATACATATTTACACATACACATATACACACATTTGTGTATATATACATATTTACACACACATATACACAAATACACATATACACACATTTGTGTATATATACATATATACATATACACACATATACACATATACACACATATATACACATATAAACACATTTGTGTATATATCCACACATACGCACATATACACACATTTGTGTATATATACACACAAACATTTACACATCTATCATGTCACGGATCCGACGAGATATTAAATTTGCTTTTGTAAAAATTGGAATTGGAATTGAAATTCTAAATCCACCTATTTAGGTGGAAGATTGATATGCCCATTTTGGGGCAAAATGGGAATTTCGTAATTCCAATTCCATTTTTATTCATGGACCCAAACATGGAATTTGGCATTATCCGGAATTAGATAATGCCAATTCCAGTCTAATTCCAGCGCCCAAACGGACCTAGTGGCAACTTGACAAATAAAAAGGTGGATTCCACTTCCTTAAGTGGCAACTTAACAGATGAAAAGGTCGAATCCACTTCCTTAAGTAGCAGCTTGAAAGATAAAAAGGTGGAATCCACTTCCTTAAGTGGCAACTTCACAGATTAAAAGGTGGAATCCACTTCCTTAAGTGGCAAGGGGATAAAGTAATGTTCATTGGACAAAGGAAAGCAATTCAATTTGGTGAATTTAATGAAGGGAGAAACAATGCAAAGGAGGGAGGTAGATGCCTTAAACCAATCCCAAAAGGGCCCCTTTGCCAAGTTCGAATTGCCTTGAAGGCTAAATTTCACTTCAAATGCAAAATCATGGGCCCTACTTCGAACTTGCAGCCCCTATACCAAACATATACAGCTCCAACCAATCAGCAAGGCCTCATAATGAGACTTGTGGGCCTTATTTGCCAATGACTTCCCCAACTTCAATGCAAGACAAGTCCTAAGTCGGGCTAAGAATGAGATGTGTGGCTCTAAACTCTAGGGTGGAGCCTAAACTCAATGCAAATTTTCCATAAAATGAAACGTGTAGGCTTTGACTCATTGAATCTGGCAATAAACTTGATGAATCGAGCCCTATATCCAAACATGTGACTCTGAGTTTGTGATTTCCCCTTCTAGCTAGAGACATAATTCTAGTTGTTGGTTAGCCTATCATTCAACCCTCGTAGGCTAATAGAGATGGATAGGGGGTCAGCTTGAGCACTGTTGGCTAAATATTTTGCAAGTCACTAAGACTACAACTTGCAAAATGTGTGTTTTAGGCAGCAGTGTGTGAGATTACTCTCTCCTCTCAGCAATAGGGGAGGCTCCCTTCTTACCGTAGGTGGC
>MU225498.1:713728-750928 GCA_018584345.1 Thuja plicata | reverse complement strand
GGAGGGGGAGAAGCGAGGATGGAGAGGCTGAGGGGGGAATGATCAGCTAAAGGGAGGCCGGTGATGGTGAAGCGGCTGATGGAAGGGATAAGCGTGGAGCTGGCAAGGACGTAATCAACAACACTAGCACCCCCACAATGGGGCCAGTAGGTAAAGGCACCAGAACCGGGGAAGCAAGGAAGGCCGTTAAGAACCACAAGTGCAGAGGACTCGCAAAGATGGAGGTGTCTGCCGTACCGGGTCAAGGGACCGTCCACATCATTAGAGGAACGCTGAAGAGCAGTAACATCACTGTCATACTCAGAAATGCATAAAGAGTCTGTACGTCTGTCATGGAAAGGAGCCTGAAGATCCCTGGTGCGGGCATTGAAGTCGCCCATAATAACCAATTCCCCTAACGCGGAGAATCTGTCGATCCAGTCAGTGAGGTCAAAATACGGATCACCCTCAGAGCTATGTATAGCATATGGAGAAGTAGCCGAAGGGAAATAACATAAAGCAATAAAAAGATCTCTGTCAAATCTGCCCCGGATGCGGACCCACATGAACCTAGCAAAATTGTCTGAATGCATGATGGTCGTCAACATGGCCAGAGAGTCCCGAATAAGGCAGGCGACCCCACCCGAACCTTTGACACCCCCAAAGAATCTAACCTCATCCCGATGTGCAGAAAACCACTGGTAACCTGGGATCCCAAGAAGAGGACGAGACGAGCTCTCATGAGTCTCGGTGACAAGAATAATATCAGCAATACTGATGACATCCAAGAATAGACTGGGTAGCGACCAAAGAGTACCATTACCGTTCCAACAATGGATAGTCAAAGAATCTCTCGTCACCCGTGTCGCCTCCTGGGCCCGCAAACGTCATTTCGACTGAGGGGCTGCCCTGGGGGCCCAACCCACGGGGGGGCTGTCTCTAATAACTGCTTTGAGGTTCCGTATGACAGCCCATTTACCATCTAACCGGGCAGCAATAACAAGAGAACGGGCATGTTTTAATTCAGCAACCTGTGATTTTGTATGATCCTCATCAAGAAATATTTTTGTTGGCAGCGGGAAAAGTTTTCTATGAGCCCTAAGGATTTGGAGAAGTTCGATCCAATATGGGGGACCTGAAATTCGAAATTTGACATGGCAAAGGAAATAAATTTAATGGAAGGCCATCTATTCAATGCGATGGGAAGATTAATAATCAATATTGGCATTTACTGGTTGATGGTGAAAATTCAAATTTTGTAGCATGGCATGGGAGAAATAAACCCAAGGCCTCACCTATATAAGTAGTGCCATTTCTACACTTCAAAAGAATTTTTTTTAAACTGATTGAGGCACATCTAAAAAAGTTCGAACTAGCAGGGGCAGATTTTGGAGGCTTTTTATATTATTTTATTGCAGGGATGCATAAAGGAGATGATGCAATCCAACCTACACCATTTCTTCTCCAAGATTTCATGCTAAAGGCGGACTGATCTCAAGCATTTACCAGTAAGCAAAGGTCTGATTTTAATCATCTCAGAAATATTCAGGGCCTGAACTCAAATAAAATCAGTCCAAGACTTCAAATTTCATCCTTCCATAACATTATTATCGTTGTTTACAGAGGTTTACAGTCATTTTCAGAATTATATGATTTTGTAGCAGAATCTCAGTCATCTTTTCCCATAAACAGCGGGTTGAAATTGAAGTGGTAGGGGTGGCAGGACGTCTAGGGTTGAAAATTGGCCAAATTTCTAAGTTTTTTATAGTATATACCATTGCAAACCTATATCTGCTAGTTTTGAAGTTTGGCGTAAAAGTTTTAAATTCTGATTTCAATACTCCAGCAACTATTAACTTTAGAGTTTGATTTAATTCTGGTAAAATAAAGCTAAAAATTGACTGAGACTTGATGTTGCAAGTCTAACCATGGAAAAAGGTGGTGAGAATTCAAAGCCTAAAGCCAAAGCAAAAGAAAAGAAAGATATAGCAAAGAAGGATAAGGAAGGAAAAGAGCAAACAGCAAAGGCTAAAGGAGCCAAAAACAATGTAAATGCCAAAGCACAAAGGTCAGCACAAATGAAGCTTGACGCACAAGATATGACACCTGAATCCAGCATCACCTCTACATGGGAAAGAGTTGGAGACACCAATCTTGGGCCATTTGACATGAATCTAGTAAGGGACAGAATGGACGGAGTCATCCAATCCAAGGAAATCAAGAAAATGATTAAGAATGGTATTGTACAGGCAGCGGTCTTCCAACCTACACATCAGTGGAGAGAGTTAGTCTTGGAGATGGCAAGAAACTACAATCCAACCACTAGACAAGTCTTCACGCCAAAGAGAAACGTTGCAGTTCTACTTACAGCAGATGTCATAAGGATTGCTTTCAACATCCCAGAGCACAAGGTAGATATTTGCAAGACAAAGAAGGAAGCCATGAAAGAGTATGAGAACAAATCCGTTCATTGTATCAGCCTCGTCAACAAGGAGTGGTTAGCAGGACCTAAGAGAAATTGTTCCCAGCTTCCCAAGTTAACAAAGATAGATTTTAGAGAGGATGTGGGAGATCTTATTTTGATTCAAAACAAAGTAATGGGCAGTCCACAAGCAGCAATTTTTGAATCATTGATGTGTTACTACATAGAGATGATACTTAGTGGGAATGAGATGTTTGATTGGGCAGTCATGATCACCAACAACATTGATGAGCAGTTGAGGACTATAACAAACACTAGGGCATTCTACAGGACCTCCAACTTGATCTACATGATGGCTTGGATGAGCAGATACCACGGATTGAAATACCTAGGCCCAGTAGGAAGGAAGAAAGGGGAGTTCATGGTTTATGACTGCTACTATGAACTGCACCTCCACAACAATGGTGATTTCAGAATTGTTAATGATGTATTTGCCATGCGCAATGTAAGGCTATTGCAAAGGAACCCACTAAGAAGGTTGTCAAAAGAAGCTGAGGATCTAGTGAAGAAGCATGGCTCATGGTATATACAATTTCCCAAACTCACTTACATCCGGATTTTACGGAGCATAGTATGTCCAAAGAAACTTCCTAAGTTCCCACCTAACAAGCTAGTACTAATGGAGGTGGCAAGGCAACTGATGGCATATGACAAGATTCAAAAACACAAGCATAGGCCAAGAGTTTTGTTTCCATTCAATCTTGGGAGCGAAGTTTGCCCATCTCCTCAAGCAGCAGAGGTAGCAGAGGGAGAGTTTGAATTCTACTCTCTGGGATTATACCATAGGAGAGCACACTTTGATCCCCACCATTAAATTAAGAAAGCCTATGGAGTTCAATATAGGCACATAGCACATATAGAGGATCATTGGGCTAATGCAAGTGATGATATGGACAAAGAGAAGATCATTTTCCAGGATGTCGGTTGAGTTGCTTAGAGCAAGAAAGTGGATCAAGATTCTTGATCAAGTGGAAGATGACAGGCAGGACCTCCAACCTGATTATGAGATAGCAAAGAAGGATAGTATTCCCCACATAGATTAGAAAGATGAAAGTGAAGAAAGTTTGGATCTAGTTATGGTAACTTTTAGAACATTCACTGAGGTTTGGTTGAAAAAACAGATAGCTCACCTATAGGCAAGGAGGCTTCCATTGACTTATGAATTAGAATGTAATTCAACCTAAGGAGGAATCGTCTCAGCAGCCGCAAGGGATGAGCATTGGACTTGAAAGTCAAAATAGTGAGAGAGTGGGCAACCAACCTTCCCAGATGAAAGATAAGAAAACGAAACAATTAATCAGGAACCACAACAAAAGAAACAAAAGCATCAAGCAAAAGGCATATCATCAAGGCAAACATTGGAGAAAGAAATGTCAATTCCAGTTGCAAATGAACTAGGAGCTAGTAGGAGCTCTAGCTATGTCCCTTTGGATCACAACAAATAGGAGATAAATTCTCCCCTCCAACAGAATGAAGAACATCAAGATGAAGAGAATGAGATTATAGATTTGGAGGCACTCTCAAAAGATGGCGAAATTCAACCACAAGAGGTGGGTGCAAACAAAGAAGTCAATAAAGAAGTTCAAGAACAAAATCAGGAAGCGGGAAAAGAGAAGATGAACTAGGACAGATCACAACACCACCATGGCTATTGGATAGAATGAAGACAAAATAAGTAGCAATTGAGCAACCAATTGGTAGCATGGAAGAGATAATGAGGAGAAATGAAGTTGAGAAAGACAAGGTGCCAGCCAAAAGATTATATCAAGTTACAAAAGATGCTTCAGGTGCACGCATTGCTCAAGTTGCAATAACAACAGTAGACAAGGTGATGCGAGAGATTCTGCCAGAAGATTATGACATGAGATTTTGCCAGGAGATTATGACATTGAAGAATATGAGTTGGGTACAGCTACTAACAAACAAGAAGTTGAGGAAGCACATGGTTCCATTCAGTGTCTAGATGAAAGGATACAGAAAGAAGTGGCAAAGAAAAGAAAGTATAAAGGAGAGGCCATGAGCTTGAAAGAACGTCTTAGGTAAATAATGAGTCCAATCCAACAGGCGGACCCAACTTTGATTCCTTTCATGCCTAGTTCCAATGCATCTATGGAGGGACTATAAGGAGTGTGACTTACAGGGCAAGAAGCAAAGAGATGGGTAGCATTGGTATTAGAAAAGGCAAAGAAGTTCATTATAAAGTTCATTAAGACTCATGATACCATGCTCTCCCTTCAGGAACGAAGTCAAGAGATATTGAAACAATGTGAGGATATCTCATCCAATCAAGAGGAAACTCTTTCTCACTTACAAGCTCTCATGGAGGTACCATTGCATACACTAATAAAGGATCAAGTATTGAAAAGAAGACAAAAGGTTGATTTCTCACAAGGGCGATGTACTTAAACAAATAGAATCCGATTGCTTGGCCACAAAGGATGTCGTTTTGGAGGTAAAGAATGATGTACTAGATTATGTGAGAACCATATTTCACTTGGAGGTAGATGATGATCAGAAGCTAAGTGTTGAACAAAAGGAAATATGAAGACTAGTTTATGGAAGGGAATCCACTCATGTTTGAACATTTGGATGCAGTTCCAAAGTTTGTGGGCTTCATAGCTGTTTGTAATGCAAATAATTGAAACAGGGCATGTGCTACTTATACAACTGATGTGGGATATCATGAGTATAGGCTTGGATTACTGCCAAGTATCCCCATGGAAGAGCTCAACAAGATTATGTCCAGGTTCAATGAATATGAAAGAGAAAACGAGAATGAGGGACACAATTCCCAAGATGATGACTTGATATAGGCCCACATAGCGCTGATTTTGCTCATTGGTTAATAAATAAATGTTTCATTCTGGTTGGCCCATTTGGCGCCAAGTGGCGGGGGCTCCACCTAGCCCTCCTTTGATTGGTTCATGAAGCAATGTAATTTTCCTATTGGTCTATAATTTGGTGGCTTCTCCTACAAGCTTCTACCTATTCTCTCTTCTCATTGGTCCATTAGTTGGTACATCTTATCTAGTGGTTATGGTTATTCTATTTTCTCATTGGTCCATGAAAGCAATGTAATTTTTCTATTGGTCCACATGATGGTGCTCTTTTGTAATCGAGGGGCATTCAATATTTGTTTGCAATGGTTATGAAACCCTAACTAGGGCTTATGTGGATTAATCTGGGCCATTGATTCTAATTTAATCTTGGTCATTCATTGCAATTGAGCCCCTATATAAAGGCTTGCCCTCTTCATTTGTAATAGAGTTATGTTAGACAATTGTTGCCAAAGTACTACAAAAATTGCTCTCTATTCATTGTTGTGTTTGCATGGTGAATATCTATGATCATTTTGGAGTATTGCATGGTTCTTTACATCTCTCACTTAGATTAGAATTTGCTTAAGTACTTAGTAGTTTAGATTGGATGAAAGTTGTTGTGGAAGTATTTTTAGTGCACTCGTTTAGACCAAACCACTAGTCGCTTGATGCTTGTGTGTCTTGTGTGGTCAAATGGCATAAAATCACAATCTTAACTTCAATTAGTGCTTGCTCATTAATTTGCATCTATAAGATAGGGTTGATGAAATGGTATTGATTTGAACACCTTTCGAGTATACATTAGAAGATTGCACTAGGTGGGTGGAGTTGATGACAAGACTACACCTAATAGAGACACAAAGATACCCATCAGATCTTGCAACCTAGGCTAGAAGTAGGAAGTAGTTTAGAATCATAATTTCAACTTCATAGCCAGTGAGAAGTCATTATATTTTCATTGCACATTGTGAAGCCATATCATTCGCCAGTTCAGTTGATGCATCTTATTGAGCTAGCGTAAGTCCCCTCGTGATACCAGCATATCACATCATAACTACTGAGTGGGTGTCTATCAATTAAAGGAACCTTGGCGTCGCCTTAGTACTTAAAATGCCAGTTAAGAAAAGATGTATAAAACTATTTAAGTAGTAAAATACTAAATAGAAAAATTGAAAATGTCAAATACTAAATACTTGAACATTGAAGTTTTCAACATAGAATATCGAAATACTAATTAGAAATTATAATACTAAATAAAATTGTTGAATCGGCGAACAAAAGGTTTCTATTATAATAAAAATATCATAAAGATGATTACAATGAGTAGCATGATATCAAAACAGGTACAAAATGTCAAAATGTAGTGAAGGGAGGCCTCTAATCATCCCTCAAGGCAAACTCCTCACCAATGGATGTCTATAAAGTGGGTATTAAAACATCAACTTAATTCGGCGCAATTTCCCAAAGGGGCAGCGCCCTTGCTGCCAAGCACTTTTACCCTCTTGCGTGGCCTTTGGATTCTTCATTTTTTAAGCATTTTCTCCCAAAATTTACATGTTTGAACTCCCTTTGAAATGCAAGATTTTTAATATTTTTTGTAAAATCGAATGGAATCCAAAATTAAATTAAAAAACATGCAATTTTTTAAAAACCTTTTTAAAATTGCTCGGCCGTCTGGGAACACCCAAACGCCCCCGGAACGGTCGAGGGATGCTTGCACATCCCCTTGATTGTTCTAGGAACGTCGGGACGTCATGCGTTCTGGTGGCGAATGGGCAAAGAATGGGAGGTGGTGGGGAAACTTGGGAATGTCATCCCAACGTCCCGTGGATGTGCCTGTCCCGAGAACGGTTGGGTTTAGCAGTGGGGACACGTCCCCGAGTTACACTGCTATGACTTGTTACCCCTGAAGCATGCCACGTACCCAAAATACACTGCATCGAGGGGTCCCAAAGAGTGCAACAATGGTACCTCCTCTTCTGTAAAGTGTGGAAATCTTCTCTGTATGATCAATCTCCTCTTCTTGCTCCTCAGGTTCCTCGCCTCCTTCCTCTTGCTCGTTGTCGAACAATATAATGTCCCTTCATTAGGCAATTTAGACTACAGAAGAGGTTGGCCTATAATCAAGAGTTCTGATAGGTCACCAAAGTGGTTAGGGTACCCAACCAAGGGTTGTGGAGCTTAGTCGGGAGCATTACGAACTATCCCAGACAATTTGAGGCAGTCTCCTATTTTTTATGAGGATCCCTTTTTTTTTGGAGGCTGGGAGATGCTTTGATAGACATTCTGAGTCGTGCCACGTACCCGAAACACATTGCATTGAGGAGTCCCAAAGAGTGTAACAATGGTACCTCCTCTTCTCAAAAGTGTGGAAATCTTCTCTATATGATCAATCTCCTCTTCTTGCTCCTCAGGTTCCTCGCCTCCTTCCTCTTTCTCGTTGTCGAACACTGTAATGTCCCTTCCTTGGGCAATTCAGGCTACAGAAGAGGTTGGCCTATAATCAGGAGTTCTGATAGGTCACCAAAGTGGTTAGGGTACCCAACCAAGGGTTGTGGAGCTTAGTCGGAAGCATTACGAACTATCCCAGACAGTTTGAGGCAATCTCCTATTTTTTAGGAGGATCCCTTTTTTTTGGAGGCTGGGAGATGCTTTGAGAGACATTCTTAGTCATTCCGAATGGTTTGAGATAGTTTCCTAAATTTTAGGAAGGGGTCCTATTTTTTAGGAGGGGACAAGCAATGGCCCTGCTATATTTAGACACCACCCATGGACGGGTGGCAATACTTACTTTTCAGTTGGAATCCAGATGATGATTTCAAGAATAAAATGGAATATTGAAGTTATGACTTTAATGTTCTAAATAAATTAATAAAATTAATATCTACTAAAGTTACTTTATATTATTTTAATAAAGTAACCAATAAGTGGACAACCATGGGACGTAATGCCTAGGAAGCCTTAGATTAAGTTGTTTTTAAAAACAACTTATTACTATTAATAAGAAAGTCATAAGGGGTTCAAACTTGATGAGGAGAAATAAGTTTGTAAAAATAAACTTAATTAAATATAGTGGAAACCCTAAAAGGGCTAATTAGGGTTTAAAGTCAATAAAGTAACATGAGGAGGCATCATTTGATTATTATGAGATCAATTTCAGAATTCTTTCACAGAACAGCTCTTGCCACCTATTTTTTGAGGATGAAAACCCTTGGAGAATTGTGAATTGGACAAAAACCTAGTTCACCATTGAGGGGAATCTATACAAGGTTTCCATTTGTGCTACATTCTAGGGTTTGGTGAATTCAAAGCATAATTATTTAATAAATAAGAATGTCACCAGGAGATCGATTGGGCTTTAATTGATGTAATTTCTGCAAGATTTTCCTCTATGAGTTGGTTGCAGAAGATACAGAACATTTGAGCAGATTTTGAAGGGTTGCAACTTCCTAAGCCAGCCATGCCATTCACCTTGCAGCCATACCACTCTTCTTCCAAGTCGTACCATCTGGATCTGACATTGGGAATCAATACAAAATTCATTATCAGTACTCATCAGCAGCAAATTCGGATTCATAAAAAATTAGGAATAATTTGCAGATCAATTTTATTATGCCTATTAAGGATTGCTTATCTGTGGTTGACAGTCTTGCTTGCAAGCCAAGCATAGGGTTTAGCATTTCCATTGTTTCTTCCATTATATGCTTTCAATAATTATTGTTGATCAGAGATTAAGCATTAGTCGCCACCTTAGCAAGTTGGAAGCCCCTATTCTTGTGACTCCTCAATTTCATCAATAAAATTCATTAAGTGGTTGAGCACCGATTTCCTAGTATACATCCCTTGCTAATTGGAATTGCAAATATAGGGTTTAAATTGCTGCTATAAATATATCAGAACTCAAAAAAATTATATCAGTCGTTTATATATTTGCATTTTGGAATCAAACGCATTGTATCTTGCATATGTTTCATGGTTAAAAACCCAAACAATTGCATCGAATATTCAAACAAAATCCTTGCAAATAAACTCAAAAGAAAAAAATATATATCAGAAAAAATCAGATCAAATCTTGGAGGGGATCTTTCAGACACCACCTAGATGTAATGGATCTTCCCTTTGCCATGGCACCGATGACCTAGTTCCCAAGGCTCCTTGCATGCGAAACAAAGCTTCCTCCTCCTAAGCTCCTAACGTGTGACCTCATCCATCAGTGGCTTCTTCTGAAATGGTTTCTTGCCCTATCCTTTTGTGAGACAGGTGGATTGGTTTGTGTGTAACTCCTAGAAGAACATGATAAGGCAGCCATGTCACATACCTTCTTGATTGCTTCGATGTCTTCGGGTTTAGGCCTTTGACCCCAACTCTTCAAGGGTTCCATCAGACCATCTATGAATAGTACTACTAGTTTCCTCTCTAAAACATCGATTATCAAAACTGAAAGCCTCTGTAACTCTATAATCATATATCGCTAATTATACCTCCACTGTCGTAGGCATTAGATATCGCCAATTTATGTATGTTGTTGATGTTATTTTCCTCTAGTATTGTTGATATGAATATTGCTATACTTATCACTGGCATGTAGATGAAATCGCTTAATTAATATGGAATGATGTGTTGATTGATATATTGTTGCCAGAAATCATATTTCTTTGTCCAAAATTGCAAACCTTGATTACACCAATTTGGTCTCCAAGGAGACTTCACCAAATTGGCTGGGCAAACTAGGGAGGGTCTTCCACCTCCAAAACCACGAGCCTACGAAGCCAATTCCAAACTTGAATCGCAAGAAATGAAAGAGTAAATGAGTTGATCGATGCCAAGTGATGCTCCAATAATGTCAATCATATATGAGGTCAAAACCTCTCAAAATAAGCAAGTTGGCCCAAATAGGTTGGCACCCAAATTTAAGTTATGCAAATAGGTCCATGCCAAGGGGTGGTACTACAAGCATGCCACGAATAGGGCCCCCTAACATTCACTTAATTGCTCACGAGGGACCGAATGAGCTCTAAGGAAAAATTACTCTTTGGTTAGGGTTGTTTGTCAACAAAGCCCATGAAGGGTACTTTGCAAAGCCATTGAGAAAAAGAACCTTCAAAATATTGTGCAAGTTATAACTGACAATGCAAAAAATAGTAGGTTTGTTGGATAATTGGTTGAATGCTATGAAAACATTTTTTGGACACCTCATGTTGTCACCCTCTCAACCTAACGCTACAGAAAATTGGCACCAAAGTTGAATGGATCAAGCAGGTGTATGTTGAGGTCGAAGAGATACAAATATAAATCACCAACCATCATGTGTCACAAGGCATATTTAGAACATTCTCGAGATTGAAGCTACTGAACGTAAGTTATATAATAAACATGTTTTACTTTAGTAAACTTTTTAATTTTAATTTTTGTACAGTCAATTTTTTAGTTTGATTTTTAAATAGGTTGTTGAGACTCATTTGGCCTCCAACATAATTGTGATGAGATAGCTTCTAAAGGTTCACGAAGCACTATCTAATATGCTAATCAGCCCGAATTAGTCCATATGGAGGCAATCTAGCACTACAAGGGCAGCAAAGGTTAAGAAAATGATCCTAGAACATTTGGTGGAATCATATTTGGTATCTCCTCAATTTCAACGATCCCATATTGAGCATGATCCATTTTACTGAAATGCATAGGTCTTGTTTGGGTGAGGTATATGATGGCATTGCCTCAATGATTAAGGAGACGAAAGTCATCATAAATGCAAAAGAGAAAGATCCCGATGAAAAAATCTTCAAAGAACTACACCAAATCACGGTAGTGAGATGGAACAAAATGACCACTCCATTGCATCTTGTCTTTGCATTGAGTCTCAAATATTATCGTTATCAGCTCCTTTCTATTGGCAAAAGAGTTCTCCCATATAGAGATCCTAAAGTTGCTCAAGGGTACAAAGCAGCACTTCGCAAACTCTTTGGTAACAGCTAAGCTCTTGGTTTTGTAAGCACAACTGATTGGGATCTCAATGCTCTTCAAGACAAGTGTATGGTTGATGCTCATAGTTGACGGTACTTACATGGAGAATCGCACCGACAACCTCGGCAACTCGAAGAGTACTTGCAAAGTTTGCAAACTATAATGTCACCAATGCTCTCAATGAAGAGCAAGATGAAGATTATTGGTTGCAATTTTGTATTGATTTCACATTTGACTTCAAAGCATCAAAAATCTTTGCCACTATCACTTGTGTTTTTATTTCTCTATATATATTTTTTTACATTATGGGGTTTTTTATATGGCAAGCTGCTACCAAGGGGGTAGCTCCCATTGTATTAAATTCAAGAGAAAAAAATCCATCATCGAGTGTACAGCAATCAAACAATCAGGACCAGAGGAAGAACATACCCCACTTCAATTTGTCCAACCTCCAGAGCTGGTAAGCTGAGATAAGGCCAGTATTCTGTAGAAAGAAACTTTGGAAGGAAAAAATTTTAGAAAGATGCCTTCACGGAAACATTCTAGGCAAGAGCTCAAAGTTGACTTGTTTTTCAACTCGTTTCAATCAAATATACCCATCATAGGCCTTCCGTGACTTTTTTGAGGCAATATGCACCTAAGGAATCCAAAATGGGGTACAGGAAGTTTCTTGCAGCCGACCTCCCAAAAGTTTCATCAGTAAAATCAATATAGAATCTCAGGAAACCTTCGATAAGGACGTGGTCATGAATGTGCTCACCTTACAGGCATTGAAGACAAATAACCTTCATGATCGCCAACTTCATCTGTCAATTCCAAACTTGAAACAATCTATGCAACTGTGAACTAACAACCTCTTCAATTCAAGCACATACAACATCGTGAAAAATCACCAAAACCAACATCTAGCCAGGAACTAAAGGGCATCACGACCCAGTTTTGTCAAGCCAAGAAGTGACTAACAGGCTGAAACACTGATGTACTGCAAATTGTCTTTCATTTTGAGCTCCAAGGAACTGGATAGACCCAACAAGAAGCAAGCTTGATCAAACACCACAATGTACTCATTCTGATCACAATCACGGTTGGCCAACTTGTCAACCAGACCATTAGCTTCCCTAAAGATATGTCGTATAGTGAAATTCTTGAGCAGTTGAGAATAAAAAAATCGCCTCCAATTTTTTCAAAGTTTCCAATCCATGGAACTTTTCTTCTGCGCAGCACAAATACAAGGCAAGGAGTCCCATTCTATATCCACATTGTCACCATTTTTCTTTGTGCAAAGGAAAATTATGGGTGTTACACTTAAAGATATAGATATAGCTATGGCCATACCAAGCCATTCTAAAACCCTTTAAAGCGAACCACCGTGCCTACAAACCTGAACTCATAGCTAAAATCAGCAATATAGCACTCATATGACAAATCAATTTTATTAATTCGCTGAAATGACCAACCAGTGAATTCCATCATGCCTTTCTAAGCCTTGACACCTTGCATGAAGGGCTGGATCCTTGCTACAGCTCTGATTATATGAACTCCATCCCCTATGATGGGGACGGGGAGGTGAGAAATCACGGCAGTATGGATCAAAAAAAATCATAAAACAAGAAATCTAAATCTGCAGCTGATCACGCTTATAAATCTTCAACTCGGAAATTTAAATCACTTACAGACAATAAGTAGATATGATTACCAGATTACCATGCTTTCTATTGAGTTTTTAGATAATATAATACAACCTTTACCAATCATAGTCTGTTCATATTACAGCATTTTATCTTATCCTTGTGATTATTGCAAACAATTTAGATAAGGCTACAGTTATTCCAACTGTATTGTTCCAAACTGACTATAAACAGTAGATGAATAGTAAAGAATTTGACAGCTGTAGAATATATTGCCTTATACACAAATTAAAGGCACTACAAGAAAATTATGCTGAAACTTTTCTGAAGATACTTACTAGTTGGATCAATTGATACAACCCTTAGGGATAAAGCAAGTTGAAAAGATCGGATAATTAGGCAATGATTTGAATTCTGCAAGGCAAAGCGTCATAAAAAATAAATAGTGTTACAAAATGAGTATTGAGTATCGATTCAATTCAAATGGAAGCAAACAATAGGAATTAGAGAAAATAAAAAATGAAAGCTTCATTTAATATTACAATACAAGCAAGTTGCAACACAAGGAAATATAATTAGCATCCTGTTTACACGGTACTCTACTGAGGACCATCCAAACTAATCTGATTAGAACCACACAAATGAGTTGTTCAGATAATAACAGTCTATTTTTTACATCTTTGAAAAGATAAATAAAAAAGAAGCCAATGCGGGTGTGCTATGATGAAATAATATTACAGAAATTTCTCACTTCAAAAATATTATATATACATATTTCTTAATTTTTAATGTTCTAGCTATGGCCATTAGAAATGGCTATTATTTTAAACATATGATGCAGAGAGAAAAGTAAGTCTTTGAAATTTTGCGTCATTTCCCCTTCTTCAAATAGGATTAAAGAATAAACAATAATAATTAAAATAGAAATATAAAAGAATGAAATTAAAAATAATTAAAATACAGTTAAGTTAAACAAAAGGTTAAAACTTAAAAGGCATGAATGGAAAAGTTGTGTCTCCCCCAAATGAGAGGTATAAAAGGGAGAGAGAACTTCATTGGAGGGGAAAAATGGAAGAAGGAAGAAAGAGTGGAGCATAAGATTTAAGGAAGGATAAAGGGAAAGGAAAGGGGAGAAAATAAGAAAGTGACTTCCATAGATGAAGGGTTGTGACTTTTCGAAAGGGTTGTGACTCTTCGAAAGGGTTGTAATTACGAAGGATTGTGATTATGAAGAGTTGTGACTCTTACCGAAAGGCAGACGTGATGAAGCAGTGTGACCTCTCCCTCACATGGGCAGATATAAAGGAGAACAAGTATCAAATGGAATGGGGGAAAGAGGAGTAGAGGGGATCTAAAGCAGATTCAGAGCAGAAGTATAAGGAGGGATCTGAAATAAGAATTGAGAAGGAAAGAAGAAAATAAGATATGTAGATCTAGAAGAAGAGATATGCAGATCTTATATAGGATATGTGCAGGTTTGAAAATTAGTAAAGACAAATTTGAGAAGTGAGAGATGGGAAGTGCAAGGAGCAGCAATTGTTGTCAAACAGAAGTATCCATTCATGACCAAAGGGTGTGACCCTTTCATAAGGGCATTAACAAATGAAACGGGTGTGACTCCCTACACTCAAAGGAGATATAAAAGAGAAGAACTTCATTGAAAAAGCGCATGTAATAAAAAATGGAGGTCAACTGGGAGAATTATATATTATTCTCAAAGGCAACAATGAAAGGTGGTGACTCAGATCTTATGAAAGATGGTGACCCTTCGCATGTAATAAAAAATGGAGGTCAACTGGGAGAATTATATATTATTCTCAAAGGCAACAATGAAAGGTGGTGACTCAGATCTTATGAAAGATGGTGACCCTTTCACTTGTAAATTATAAAGGGGAGATCATTCCAAGCAAACATCGACATATCATCACTCATCAATGCATCACCAAATCAAGAAATCCATGAATCAGAAAAGGTTGAATCAAACAATCTATTAATTAGCAAAGATCAATTCAACAAAGTGAATAAACAAGCAATCAAATCATCATCAATCAATTCACATCTTGGAATCAGAAATCAATTATCAAATGTCTATCAAATCAATCAATTCATCATTCAAACATCAATCATTTGAGTGTCAACCTATCATACCCACATTCATTCATTCAATCATCCAAAGGAAGAAAAGACAAAGGATTAAGAACAGATTATAGTTCAGATCTGCGATCTGGGTATGAGCATTGTATGGCAATGTCTTACATAAGAAATCTGTTTATGACTGTTTTTTATTGAATTAAATATGTAGCCCAGAATTATGATGTTATTCATACATGCATATACAAACGTGTGTACAGATAATCTTCATGACACTGATTTTATCAACATTGGATTACTGATTCAACAAAATAATAGTAGTATGTGACAGCTTACATACAGATATACATACAGAATTATATACATCAGCATACCTATGAAGCTATGCTCCACGAGGATGTGTCTCCTGTGCCGGTACCCTTGTTCCAGTATCGGGGACGGTACAGGGATGCAGGGACGGCATTTTGAAGTACCCTGCCCGTCCCCAATTCACACAAAATTTCAGAAGCATTTCTGGGATGGCTTTAAGAAGGGCTAGGGATGTAGGGGATAGCCAGGGGGGAGTCCCCTGGCTGTCCCAAGAACATCTAGCCATCCCCTACAGCCTAGAGCACTTTTGGATGGCCAGTTTTAAAAAAACACGTTTTTTAATTTGAAAAAACAGGTTGGTCAAGCCCACAAGGACACCCAAATCACATTAAACAATACAAAAGCCTAATCTAAGCATAGCAACCAAAACTAAGAAAAAGAAATTAATTTTCACATTGCAATGAAGGAGAATAGCAGCAAGAGAAGGTGTAGCCTTTGGATTCTTCATTTTTGACGCATTTTTCTCCCAAAATTGACATGTTTGAGATCACTTGAAAATGCAACATTTTTAATGTTTTTGTGTGCAAATTGAATGGAATCCAAAATTAAATTAAAAAACAAGCAATTTTTTTAAAAAATCTTTTTAAAATTTGTCGGTTGCCTAGGAACACAAAAATGTCCTTGGAACGATCAAGGGACGCTTGTGTGTCTCCCTCATCATTCCAAGAATGCAATGACATCCCTGCGTTCTGGCGGTGAATGGACAGATAACGAGCGACGGTGAGGAAACTTGGGAACATCGTCCCCACGGAACAGGGGAGTTTATGGTCAGTGATGGATCCTCGGGTTGCAATTTTTTTTAAATCTTTTTAAAATTTGTCGGCTGCCTAGGAACACCCAAATGTCCCCGGAACGATTGAGGGATGCTTGTGCGTCTCCCTTGTCATTCCGGGAACGCAATAACATCCCTCCGTTCCGGCGGCGAATGGACAAATAACGAGCGGCGGTGGGAAACTTGGGAACATCGTCCCCACATCTTGGGAACAGGGGAGTTTATGGTCAAGGACGCACCCCGGGTTTCAATAGAAACAAGTGACAAGAGCAGTCCTTGGAGGATTACGTTGAGTCGTTATTTTCTTCTATCAATAGTACATGTTTGTTTGCCTCTTTCCTTTTTTGGAAAAGGGGTTTTCACCTATGCGTTTGTCTCCTTTACTTCAATTGTGAGATTTATTTTGTACATTGGTACCTAAAATGGACTTCTAGTCGGTACCAATTCTCGCATCTTTGCGTTTTATCATATTATCTAAGTTGCAATTAAGAGGGATGGTATATAACCTAATGAGTTTCATATTAGGTCTTATTCACACTTGTGTCTCATATCATAGGATTAAGACACTTCTCATGATCTTAGTATGTCTTAGGGTTTTGTCCATTTTTTATAATAAGATTTTCCTCAGTGTAGATCACACCAATTTCATTTTACATCTTATAAGTTCTCAAGCATCATAGCATTTCCATTGCTTATCTATTGTGCATAAGGTTGCTTTTGTTGCAATGATCCTTTGGCTATTATGTGGTTGATCAACAACTCCTACATGCTAATGTTTCCGTAAAATTGAAAAATTTGATGGTTGTTCCAAAGTGATTCACAATATCATTTTAATAATACAAACTTAACCGACTTTGATCAAAGTGTAGCAATTGTAGGATTTTTGGCGATTGGCAGGTTTGAGGGGCTCTTCAAGTCATTTTCCTATGTAAGCGAATTGGTTGGATCTAGGTTTGGTTCGAACCAGATCTATGACTAGGTCCAATCCAACTGCGGATATGGTCTAGCTTCAGGAGAGGGGTTTGGTTCATTTGGGATATGGAGCCAAAGCCAATACAATATAACAATCATTGGACACCCCCATGACGGTGTGGGATATGGAGCCAAAGCAAATTGATGTTTGGACGCTTCTTCCACTTTCCAACATGTTACATTTCAGATTGAAAAGTGAGCACACTTAGTGCGAGGGGCAATGGCATTGCTTGTGGTTCTTCAAATGTTCCTACTTCATCTAATGCCAACCATGATATTGGTGTTGATGATTTAGAAAATCCTGAAAATTAATTGTTGAAACTGGATGTTATTATTATTTAATAATGAACTCGAAATTTGAACAATGAATAGTTTATAATGTTTATCATATTATTTTAAATGAATTAGAGTTATGGTGGTTTTGTTATTGTGTTAAGCTATGTGTGTATACATATATCATTTTTATATATTTTTGTAAGGACAAACCCAAAATGAACCCAGCCCTAAATCTTCTATTGTTGGGTCCACAAGCCCGAACTAGGATCCTTACCACAACCAGTAACATAGTATTTCCCCATAAACATAATTGTATTGCATAACCCATATGATAAAATCATAGTTTTTCCATTGTAAATGAAAGTTTTGATGTCTTTGAGATCATCCTATGTAATCCCTCCCATGCTCCGATATCCAAAAATAATATGCTTTATGATTTTTCCCTTGGTAATGAAATTTGTAATGTCTTTGAGACTATCCTATGTAATCCTTCCCATGCTGCTATGGTCAAAAAATAATATGCTTCACGATTTTTCCCATATTATTGAAATCTGTGATATCTTTGAGACCATCCTCTGTAATCCTTCCCATGCTCCGAAGTCCAAAACATAATATGCTTTATTCTTTCATATTTATTTATTCTTATATTTCAAAACGAATAACAGGGTGGCATGTAATTTATCTTATGGTTTTAAGGTTCCTTAGACATAACAAGAATCGCCACACATTTCCTTTCATTTGAGTTGACTTCTAGTGCTTTCATTTGCAAGGTGTTGTAAAATCCCTGGTACAGTTCTTCAACATAGATCATCTATCTATTGTTGTTTAGATTAAATACAGACCTAAGTACTTTGTCTTGTTCTGATTTCACTTTGGCTAAACCTGGTTCTATTAAAAGTTAAGTGAATAATCAAATCCCCACATGCTTATTATGACCAATACATTGCAATGGTGATGTCGCAGGCACATTCATAATAAAGATATAGAATTCCGTGCAATATGTCTCCTCATCAAATGGTCTACATTTCCTGAAATGCTACCTCATTCATAATAAAGACATACAATTCTGTGTCAACATCACCTCATCAAATGCCCTACATTTCCTGATGTGCTACCTCCTCTTCATCAATAATAGGCAAATTACAGCCCTCTATTTTCTGCTTGCATTTATCCCTCTACAATATTTTATTGACCCAATGCTTCAAAAAATTCAAATACTTAAATGTTAATATTAAAGAAAAATACTTTTGACTCTTCATTCAGAATAATGTTTGAAACTTTTGCTTCATAGAAACCAGCCCATGAAAAATTATATCAATTGACTTAAACAAGAGTTGTACCAATAGAAAAATGGTAGAGCATAAAACTGAGATTAACCATGATTCGAATTTCACATGGAAACACATGCAATAATATGAAATATCATATTCGGATGAATTTGGGATTGTAATCTTTTACAATCCATTAGCTTATAACGTTTTTCAATTTTCCTGTACCTGATAACTACTCTACTCAACCACCTCTGGGAAATAGCTTCCAACTTGAAAACTACTTATATGCTAACAGTTGTTTTATTTATTTGTTTATCAACCATTGCTTATATGCTAGCTGTATCCAAAAGATGGAGCATGGAATGTGATCCAGAACATTGATGGAAAAGTGCTAACGGTCAAATCCAGAAACTTCAAGCTAAATATCAGACTGGAAATGTTCTGTCTTTAATATAATCTAACTTAACTTTTATTCATATTCTAATCTAGTGATGCAATATTAATTCAAAAGTAGTTGTCAGAATAAATGCAACAGGTAAAGCAAATTTTGACATTTACATTTTATCCCATTGTAACATGTCATAAACTAATGTCAGGTTCCAGCCGTGTCAAAGAAAAACAAGTGAGAGGAGATGTATAATAAAAATAGAAAAAAAATCAAAATTACAAGAAACCAACAATCATTAATTGCATTATTATACAATAAGACTTCTCCTATGGCAGAAAAATCCATTTTTCTAATCATAAGAATTTCACTCACGTCACAGTACTGATAGTGTAGTAAGCTCCAAACAATACAATAAAGCTAAATATATCCCAGGTTACAGTTTGCAAAAGTGGACTTACAATGAGAGCCTAATTATTAAAAAAGGTTACCTTCATTTGTGAAAAGAGCAATGTTAGGCTGAAAGTATGAGCAATTGCTTCAAAGTTTGGAGGCATGTTATCAGGTATGTTTGCTTGAATCCAAAGTGCAGAAAGTAATTGAATCGCTTGATCACCAGAAAGCCTCATTGCACCCACGTCCTGTATCAAGTACAATAAAAAAAAATTCTATAAACACCAACATATCCATTTGTGTATGTGCATCTCTCTCTCACACATATATCCATCTGTGCATGTGCATCTCTCTCTCTCACACATATATCCATCTGTGCATCTCTCTCTCTCTCTCTCTCTCAAACATACTACTGCCCACAAAAGATGGTAAATCATCAAGCAGAAACTACCTCCATAGTGGAGGCAAAATCAGTAAATAAACTAGGAAAAATAGCCTTGACTATTTACAAAGCTAGCAGAATTTTCCATCATTTAGGATAGTATTTTAGTATAGCCTATAGTTCATTTCATTGTTCCTAAAATAAAAATATTGTGATGACAATTGTTGTCACTTACATTCACCATTGAGCTATTTGAAATTGTTCGCATGTCAGGAACAGAAAGATTAATGCTATAAAACCTAGTGGGGCTTTTGCGAAAACCATCATGCCTCCATTCTTCCTCAATTCCATCCCTTTCCTTTGTTTCCTCAGATGCCTCGCTGCCATTTTTCTCATCTTGTAAGCCTACCTTTTCTTTCCTAAGCTTTTCAAACAGTGCAGTTGCAGAAGCAAATGCTGAAGCAGGCTTTGAAAATGTTCTCTTTGAGTCGTGTTGGGAGCCTGACAGGGAGACCGATGTTGGAACAAGAAGAACAGCGAAAATTCGATGGGCAGTTACACGTGTTTCAACATCAGGGTGCATCATTGCTTGTAAAAGTTGGTGGAAAAGAGAATCGGGAAAGCCCTGAAATACATGATTGAAAGATTACTCAGTGTCTAAAGCCAAAAAATAATATGCCGAATTTCAAATCATGAACTTATGCACAAAGAAAAGAAAGACGAAAGTCAATCTTCTATTTCACAAGGTATATTAGAACCTCTTAAGATAACCATAAACCCTTTGCTCTAACAGAGGCAGTACCTTGTGTGACCCAGATCCATTATCTGATCCACACAGATCCATATAACATCACTTTGAGTTTAAACAAACAGACTTCAACCAAAACATTGAAGGAAAGAAAGAGAAGTTTTAACAATGAAGAAATAGCCAGCCACAGCTAGGCAGTGGTTTCACATCTGTCATGGCAGTTTACTTCTTGTCATTGAGGTTTCAATGCTTCCTGGCAGGTTTCTTAGTAAGCTGGTCTCATTTGTGCCAATGTGGCTAAACCCTTACAAAAGCAGTGACTTTTCTTGTTTTAAACTTTTAAAAATACTAGCAGAATAGCACCAGAGAGAATGCATTTACATAATCCAAGATGTTTGGGTGTTCTTTAGGACACTCCAAAAAATTATTTCCAACTCTAAAAGATCAATGTGTGAAAAGAATTAGCAGGTTAAATTAGTCCTACGAGAGAGAAATAGTTTGGTCCAAAGAGGAAACGCAACTGAAAGAACTAATTGGTACAAACAGGAAGAGGGTGTGTGACAGTAGGAAGAGTTTTGTAGAAACTCTATCAAGAGCTCCTTATATTGGCCAAGACAGGAAGATTAAACTAAAAAATGCCACTTCCGTTTGCCTTTCTGACACAGAGGTTTCCAAGTTAAGAATCTCAAGTCAATCTTGTTTGTTGTTGATGTTCCTCTAGGCTACCAAATCAGCCCGAAACTCTGATGATTCCAAGTATTAAAAACGCACAATTGGAATCACCACCAATTTGTCTATGGTCTCATGAAGGGCATAATATTTTAAGGTTGGAACCATTTGGAATTGTACCCAGGCAATTCCAAGTACCACAGCGGTGAAACCCATAGCAATTTCAAGGCATTTCCAAGTCACAAATGTCATTTCCACGTATAAACACTCTAAGCTTAAGCTCGGCGAAGTTTCAGTGCTGGGGACTCAAACTCATGGATGAAAACCATTTGTTTCCATCATGCCCATAATAACTAGAGAAGGAAAATGAATCTTTATAGGTGTGTCAGAAAATAATGGGCACCAAGCTAGCACAAATAGCAAAGTTGTGTAAGGAGAGACTCAAACTTATGTTTCTTCTGTCTTGTTCAATAGTTTTCATAGATCTATGGGGTTTACCATACTCCCACACAAGTCACAGACTTTACCATAAGAAATCTAAAAAGAAACGGGTCACAGGTTTTAGTTTTATATTTTATTAAATATGACATTGAAATACTTTATCAACCTTACTATTGATATATAATTTATTTATCTTTATTATTATATTAATATTTATTTTATAAATACATAATTATTTACTTTTCAAGTTTTAGGTTAGATTTTCATTTTTTTAATTTATTTAAATTTTAGTATTTTAAAATTTGTTCAGATTAATATTTTTAATTTATACAATTTGAATTTAATCATAATCTTTTACTATATTTTATCAGTCGACAAATTTGTTCCATATTTTATCCTCACTAAATTCAAACACAAACACGACCCTGATAACCTAGCCCAAACCAACATTTATAACCTACATTACCCCAAGTTTCCAAGTTTCCGGGAGGGGGGGACAAGGGACGAGTAAGCGGGTTTCCAGGACGGTTTTCTTTTTCCCATTTTAGGGGACAAAGGGGACCGCAATATTAAAAATAAGGAAAATTTTAAATATATAGGGAAATCTTAATTATTCATATGAAACATGGATAAAGCATGCTTATGTACATTATCGAACCTTAACCTATAATGTTTGTGTTAAATAATTTAAAATGAGAATTCACATGAGAGTCTAAATCAAACAATTTATCAAAACTCAAACATTAATACTATGGGACAGCCAGGGGATGCATTTCCAAGTTTTCGAGTTTCCAATAAGTCCCTGTTTCCGGGATGGATCAAATTATGCCGGGGATGCGTCCCCAGGTAACACTATCTATAACTAATGTTGATGTCAATGACGATGATAATGTTACTCTTGTCCGTCTTGGTCAAAAAATGGTTATTCTGATCTACCTACAACTACTGTCAATGATAGGGACGGTAGTGTATGTCTTGATGAAAACCCATATGACACTGATAAGTGATTGTATTGTTTTAATATTGAACAAAAAAAATCTATCATGACGTTTAAGTTTGACAGATTGATATTGAATTAGTATACTATATTTGTAACACTTATGGTAGTTTTGTTTAGCATATGCATGAGAGGTGATATTCCGAAGTTAATTCCTGTTTTCAGGCTGCAACAATTGTTTAATTTCCAGTAACTAAGGTGCATTAATTTCTAGTACTACATGCACATTATAATCTTTGTCAATTAAAATTAATTTAAAAAAGACAACACAAAAATATATTAATTTCTCGAAAAAGATGGGTCTTAGGAGATTACAGATCATATTGGTAACAGAGCAGATTAATCTTTTGGGGTATTGTCAATAATTATGTGTTGATCAAAAAAATTTAAAATAAAAATTGCTTACCACTCAAAGATTACAAGATCATCAAATCAAGTAATAAGGGAGATGCCAAAGAAGGTGAGAAAATCCTTAGAAGAGTTCCATCACACAAAGCTAACTTGCAGTTTAACCCTTTTGGGTATTCTGGATGGTTGTGTGTGTTCATTTGTTTTTCAGTGATAAAATCTTAGAAAGAGGATGTAGCCTTACCAATCAAAGATTTCAAAAACAAGATAGAATCAAGGACTTGGAATATTGATACAGGTAAACTTGAAGTTCATGGCGGAGAGTCAAGAAAGCTTCATCAAACATGAAGTGTTAAGTGCTAAGAATCAAACTTCCGAGGGTCACGCAGTACATGCACTTGCTAAAATGCTTGTAGTAAAATAAGATTTGAATCTTGGGGGATTGCATATTATCATCTCTACAGCAGAAATTCAACCACAACCCCTGGCCAGCGGGACAAGAAAAAAACTCCACTAGATCAATCTGATTGACAACTGACATGATCCTGGGGTTAAAATCAGAAACCAAATAAGTCCCTATGAGGGTGTAAGTAAATCATGCTTAACAACATCTATAAAATTCGCAGACCATCTTCCAACAATACATATAGATGTTGGAAGATTTTAAAAAAAACAGAACTGAATGCAGACAGCACAGTATCTTGCAAAAAGGAAAAAGAGAAATATAAAAAGAAAAAAGAACCAGTAGCAGACAACTTCATGCTAACAAATCCAAACAAATAACATTTCCCGTGTCTAGCATACAGGGCTACAAATGTTCTTACATGTGAGGTTAAAATTTGATGCTTGTGTTTTTACAACAACACAAATAAAATAAAATATAACATTAACACAATGAACCAAGACAACAAACCCACCAGAAACAACCACTAATAACAAAAATGAAAACTTACAAAGATCACATAACAATGACAAAGTTCATCAAATGAATTAAAAAATCTTAAAAACATTGTAAACACCAAAGAAAACATACTGTATGACTATGGATCAAAAAAATTGGCAATGAAAACAAAAGTGGCAATGGTAATCCATCACACCATCTCCATAAACAATTCTTAACAAGCATGTAAACCATCAGGAAACCATATTACCTGTTGCACATATGAATGATCACACTTTGATGCTATAATATGAGAAAGAATAGACATTGCTCCAATAGTGGCTCTTGCTGCAACTGGTATTACAGGCAGCTTCTCAAGTGACATTGCCATCATATCAAAAATTGGTCCAGGATCTCCAACCTATGACACAAATTCACATGCTTTATCAGAAAAATCTTGTCCACTAGCTTGCCAAGATACGAACTGAACCCTAATAAACAAAAAAGAGAGAAGACTCAGATAATGCTTGATGGGAATTGAAAGCAATCTGGCAGAATAAAAGTCAATGCAATAATGACAAACTCAAACATACAGAACAACCCCAAGGTATATATATCTTAAGTTGCCACAGAATCAAATATGAAATCAAGAAAGAGATATTTCTATCAATCATCATTTCCATTGAGAAGAGCAGAGAAACACAGATTGGAATTACATCCATTACAGGAAAGGAGTGTGCCTTGACCCAAGAACCAGACATAATGCAACCTTTATTTCTACAAGCTACCAATGCCATTTAAACCAGTTTAAATATAGTATTATATTCAATTTTTCAAGTGTACCCTTTTTATGAGTTCCATAAGACATTCTTCAATAGCATCCTGGAGAGAAGCATTCCAATTAACCTCCAGTGGACCTATTGCCTCCATTGTAGCTTGAAGACTTTTATGTAGATGTCTGCACAGATCACTGATTGCACCAACTTCAGCGACTGTTGGTTTTGATCTAGCTTGCCTAGCTAAAACAGCAGCAATCTCAACAATGTCAGTTTTCATCTGAGGTTGGTGTACTACACTCTTGTTGTCCAGGTGTCTGATAAGAGCGGCCAAAAGCAAGTGATCATTTCCTGCAACAGACCACAAAATCTCTCAGAATTTGGAAACAATAATATCCTATAATATGTGAATCCAAAGAATATTCCCATATTCTCAATTTACCACTCAAATTGCATTCTACTCTCGAGACCACTTCTTTATTCAAAAAAGGGGACCGAAATGGATGCATGCTACAATATTTGCATGATTTTGTTTTATTCACCAGTGGTACTTATCCCCTTCAAAGAGCTCTATCTATTAGCTGATACGTACTAGTAAAAGTGAAAATAATATAGCAGCATTTTCCCTCCTCTACATTATAACCACATTTTCCTATTTCTACACATCTTAATAACTTGTGACTTCATGAGATTGGTAGGAATTCCAAACTAGATTTTTAACATAGAAAAGTTGTAGGATTTGCTACATTTAGGAGCTGAAGATTGTATTTCAGATAACTAGAATTCAATCTTTCAAATCTAGGATTATAGGCTTCAATAGATATAAATTTCCTGGACTTCAGGCCACATTACACAAGACGTTGTTCATGAAAACAACTAATTCGCAGTTTGTCATTCAAAGATCAATTTTCAGTAAGTTACCTCCATTTCAGCTCTTATTGTGCAAACGGTTACCTCCTTAATCCTTGCGAGAATAGTTTCCTATAAACCTTGATGGCATCTTGCCTAAGATACAGCTCTTTGTTCATATTAGGAACTCACATTATCAGATTATCTTGTACTTCTGAAACATGGAAACCAAGTCTTGCTTGTGAAGAATATGACCAATCCCTCACTGAACTGTTCATTGGTCATCCAATTTAATCGTCATGGCCTTCTGCTAAACACAGATTCAAACATACATTTTTTCTTCATTGGTTGCAGACAGACTAATTTCTCAAAGTAATTACATTGAAGGTATTCTAGAACTTCCTCTCTGTAGTTATTGTAGCTCCATTCTGTTGAGCAACAGTAAGAAAGTACTCCAACTATGCAGTCAACACTTCCTTCGTCATTCAGTAGACAACAGGTGAAAATCATTTGTGACGTTGTATGTGGGTGTGCTAGACAACAGTTGGATATATTTCAATTACTATTTTTTTCAACAGAATATTAAAATAATTATAGAAAACCCAACTAGAGATTTACCCAATCATAAGATACATAATTACTTCTTGTCAGCTCAACTATAAGACAAATCATTCCTCAAGTTTTACTAATACATTGTAATGTCCCCTCTTTCCTAGACGATCACTTAGATGTTGAGATTTGCCTATTATCCATCTCCGTAGGCAAATACAGCGAATAGGAGATGTTATTCCTGGCATGGGAGGACTTTACACACTAGAGATTGGCATTTGGATGGCTTATTTAATGAGAAAATAATGTTATTTTATTATAAAACTACTTTGCGCTATAAATAGCAATTTTTATTAAAGTGACTTTATGAAATTAAATTATAAAATGACTTTAGAATATTAAAGTCATGAGGTAACTTTATAATATTAAATTATAAAGTAACTTTATAATATTTCACTATAAAATTAAATTGCACAATAAGGTTAATGAAATATTTTATAAAAGTACAATTATAATGCTCCCTAGAGTTGGACACCACCTTTAAGAATTGGAAAAAAGCAAACTTAAGGAAATTATAATGAGGCGTTGGATTCCAAGGTAAGGAGATTTTATAAAAAGGTTTAACTTCTCATATTTGCATATTATGTGAGATCAATTTCAGAATTCTTTACAGACCAGCTCATCCCAGGCATTTTCTGAGGACGAAAACCCTTGGAGAATTGTGAATTGGACGAAAACTCAGTTCACCATTGAGGGGAATCTACACAAGGTTTCCATTTGTGCTTCATTGAATGAATTTTCAGGCAGATTTAACAGGTTTCTTATAGCAATAAAGCTTCTATGATTTGGTGCATTCAGATCAATCAAACTCAATAACATTAAAGGTTGCTAGGAGGTCGATTTGTTCATTGATCAGCGAAATTCTCTACAGGGGATTTAATTAAATTAGTTGCAGCAGACATTGGTGGGTTTATGAGCATATTTGGAGGATTAGAAGCTTCTTCTTGCCAGCCGTACCATTTAGCAGGCTAGTCGTACCACTTCCCCAACCAGACATTCCTTCTACAGACCGTACCAATCAGAATTGGCATTGGGGTTTGTGCAGATTTCTTGTTCAGTAATTGTCAGCAGCAGATTTGGGAATTCACCAGGCATCAGGAAGACTTCATGGATCAGCTTGTTTGGCACATTGAGGAATTTCCAGTTTGTTTTAATAAATTCACCTGCAAGCCAGGCATAGGGTTTCGTAATTTCATGGTTTCTTTCAATATTTGTTTTTAGTAATTACCAATTATTGTTGACGCAAATAAAACCAATTACTATAGCAATCTGGATGCATATATACTGTGATCTCTTTGAATTCATAAATAAAATTCCTAATCTAGTTGAGTGTTGGACTCTGGGTATTCAAATTATTGTTCTTGGTGACTCAATTCTCCAATTCTGAATAATTACACTGCTGTTCTTGATAAACCAGAACTCAGAATTTATTTTCAGTCCTTAAATTTGTACTTTGGTTAAAAAAGCATCATTTCTTGGAATATGTTTCACGGTTGAACTCCAAACTATAAATTGGCATTGAAATTCTAAACCAAACCTTGGCAGATAAACTTAAACCTACTCAATCAGCACCTAAACAAATCAGAAAAATCAGTTCAGAATTGGCGGGGATCTTTCATACATTACCTTAAAAACTAAAGTTTGGTGACAAAAGGGGAACAAGTTCTCAAGGATTGTATGGTTGCTTTTTCTTGGAGTGTAAATGCAAATAGCTTAGCTGAAGATCTATCCAAGGAAAGAAATGAAAACACATGATTAATGAATAAAATGAGTGATGAAGATAATATGATAAACTCACTAACATTGTGTTATAAAATTCTGTCATTGCCATAATTTAAACAGACAAATGGTTTCACTTCACGTTGAAGAACAATGTTTCCACATAAATGCTTAAGTCTTAAGTCATTTCTTTGAAGCAGGTGTATTCAAGGACTTCCTCAATCACAAAAGAAATAAAATAAATCATTTAATCCATGGTTTACAATGCTTCACTGAAACTAACTGCAGAAAATATATACCTGTACTCTCCATCAAGTATGACATATCACGAAGAACAGAAATAGCCAATCCATGCTCAGGAGACCAGTGCTTTCCTGTATCAAAGTATTGAAATATGGGTTCTAGGACATAGCGTACTGTAGTTGTCTCTTTAGTCAGTCTGACCATACTTTGAATACAAATTTGAGACCACACCTTAGGTGTTTCCATCTCTTCCCTAAAATAAAAATCAATATAAAAAGAAAATTAGTTTGTGGTTGAGCATAAATTTTAGATAGCTGCAAATTCCTTGAAGAAAGAGCAAATATCGTGGCAAAGTAATTCAACAATCACTGGAAACAACTTTAAACAAATGTAAATTGATATGAACTTCAATTAGACATATCTGAGCAATTGTAAACATTAGAAATAATAACGCTCTTTTCATTTAAGGTGTTTCCATCTCTTCCCTAAAATAAAAATCAATATAAAAAGAAAGTTAGTTTGTGGTTGAGCATAAATTTTATATAGCTGCAAATTCCTTGAAGAAAGAGCAAATATCGTGGCAAAGTAATTAAACAATCACTGGAAACAACTTTAAACAAACGTAAATTGATATGAACTTCAATTAGACATATCTGAGCAATTTTAAACATTAGAAATAATAACGCTCTTTTCATTTAAATATAAAATATTAATCCACTTCAAATAAGTGCAAATGTGATAAAAAGATTATAACTTGGTGAAACTATCTTATATCTGATTCCTCCTTGTAAATATCTCCACATTGTTAAATTCACCTTCTACACTAGCCACATACATTAAAGAATATTAATAAATATGTACAGTTCACTAACCCCATTACAGTTAGATTGAATAAATTGTCCTTGCACATGTACAGTTCACTACTTGTATTTCAACCAAACAAAATGAGATGTCCTTGAACATATATAGTTCACTGACTGAATTTTAATTGTAATTTAAAAAATGTTCTTGAACAAGTTTAGCTAATTGAACTCTATGCATGGTTGATCCAAGGGCAGTTTGCATACACTTAACCTTGTATTGGTAAATCAATTTATTATTTATACCTTGCCAAAAAAGATTGTCCAACAGGGGAATATTGGGTGTCATTTTTCTCTCATTTTTCCATTTTTCCTTTGTCATGATTCTGCAGGTGAATATTGATTGGTATCAAAGCCTTCCTGAGTCTGGTCCAAATAGGTCCGGGCTCAATGAAAATCCATCTTCACTAAGTCTCACTTTACTCAGCCTTGAGTAGGAATTGGTTGTGGCACCTTGCCCCACCTGCTGTCAGCCTTTGACATTGTCTGTTGCTTCTGCATTTACTTCTTATATATACTTAACAGAAAATTATAACAGTTTTGGCTAAGCTGCTGGTATTTCCTGCATAAATAGCATTTATCTTCTGCTCATCATGTTGGCTTGAAAAAATTTGCAAAATTCTATATCACCAGTTAAGTAGCTTTTCACTTTACTGGTTGAGATTCAGCACCCCCAGAGACAACATTGTGAGGTCAAACATTGCTGCTCAAAGAAGATCCTACAACTACAAAGATTTTACTTTAAACTTTAATTTGTTTACTTTAGAATGCTTCATGAAGGGATTTTTTCTTTTCCTTCCCTTCATTCAAGATTTTATTCCTGCAATATCTTCCATAAAATAAATTGTTATTGTAAATCGAGGCAGTCCCCATGCACCACACAAAACCCTGACTTTCTTCAGTTACTTACCAAAGGGTTACATGATCAACAGAAACATAAAAAATGAGTTTCACCTTAAACTTATAAATCAGATGTCAAGCATGTTCTAATAACTCATGGAAAAACCGAAGTCTCTGTATTCAACCACAAGGGCCATTCCAAACACCCAGCCCAGTTTTAAGTTGGACACCATGATATACATTCCCAATTTGATGGCATGATTAATGAATATGGCAGATGTTTGGATTCACATAGAGGCATATTTCAAGACACCTGCAGTGACAGAGCCATAAGAAATCATGATATCAATTCCTCATATGGTGGCAATATCACGTCAAGCTTGAACCAACACAAAAACCAAAAATAAGATTTAGAAAGAGTTCAAAATGACTTGCGGTGTGATTTAACCCTTCTGGTAAAGAGAGGAACTATTGGCAGTTCGGCTCCAGCTTTGCCACAAATCAACAAATCCGTTCAGCACTACATTTGTGAGTTTAACACACTATCCACCAAGTTGGAGATGCTTGATTCTTGTGAAGTCATTTGTATAAATTTCATTTAAGACCTGCCTTCACATCTCCGCCAATTCCTTGGAGCATGCTTACCACCTTGCTCTAGGGTGTAAGCCAAGCAGCAGAAGATAAATAATAATCATCCACATCTCAGAAAAACAGTACTTCTATCACAATCAATTCCTTTAACCTGTTAGAATGTCTAACTCAGAGTGGATATTATCATCAGTACATACAGGTCCCTTGCACCTTACTTCTACATTTTCCCTACCCCAAGCTGGCTTCCTATGCTAGGTGGTGTTTATGGGTTGCAAATGGGACAATTATTTGGCATTACTGGCCCCATGGTTTAATATATCCACTTCGCTATTTGAGAGTGTGCTCCTACCAGATTCCCATTAAGATGGATCACCCTTTTTAACAAAGTCAAACAATCTATCACTTTTCTTCTCTACAAGAGGTGGAGAAAGCAGCATTTTATTTTTCAAATGCTAGAATTACTGTGAAATTCATAGGAGGTGCCATATATTATAAGGATATTCAGGTGGTTCTCTAAGGTGAGCGGATGATAGATAAGCTTATGCAACCAATACTACGACGGGAGGAATACTGTGCAATTGTTCTAGCGTGACGAATATTGCAGGAGAAATACTGTGCGACGAAGAACTGACGAGAGAAATATTGCACGATGAAGACCTGATGGGAGAAATTCCTTCTTTCATTTGTCTAGCGCGACAAAGATCTAACGGGAGAAATTCTTTCATTTGTCTAGCGCGATAAAGATCGGCACGACGATTTTCTGAAGGGAGAATTTCTTCGTCATGAATCTTTGTGAGACGTACCCCTCTGAGCAATGAATTTCTTCGTGATGAATCTCTGCGAGACATAACCCTCTGCGCAACAAAATTTTGCGCGACGAAACCCTCTGCGCGACACATTTCTACGAGTGAATTCTCTGTCGCGAATCTTTGTTCATTACTATCTGTTCGTTGCTTCTCATCTATTCGTTGCTTGTTCTTCTCATCTGTTTGTGGCTTGTTCTTCTCATCTATTTGTTGCTTTTGTTCATTGCTACTTGTTTGTTGCTTCTCATTTGTTTGTTTCTTGTTCTTCTCATCTCTTCGTGGCTCGTTATTCTTCTCATCTATTCGTTGCTTCTCATCGCCTTCTCAAGTGGGGGGTTTTAAATAATAAGTCGAAGCAGACGATGAATATCTAGTTGCTATCACCTCTCATCACCTCTTTGCGCGACGTTTGCTTATAATTTGTATATATGTGCTCAAACTATTTCGTTTGATCACCTCTTTGAGTGACGTTTGTTCATAATTTGAATATATGTGTTCAAACTAGTGCACGTGAGGACAAAATTCCTTAAGAGTAGAGGTTTAGAGCTGTGTTTCTCTAGGAAACTACCTGCTGCCATCTGTTTTGCTAGTGTTCTCTAGGAACTCTTTGTTTTCTGGGAAACCACCTACTAACAACGATTTTGTCAATGTGTTTGATAATAGCGTTTTCTAGTAAATCTGTTACCGGTCATTTTGCATTTTCTACTTCATTCCTGTAGCACCAGGTGTTCATTATGAATTCTTCTGAGGTCGATCCACCTAATCCTCCTTTTACTCCTTTGCAGACATATCAGAGGAAAATAACTGATACAACATTGGCTGAATTGTTGGATCAGGTGTGCCAATAAGAAGTTGAGAATGAACTGCTGAAAAATTCAGCCAATGATATCTCCAATAAACTTTCATCAATTATAGCAGCCAACAAGGAACTTCGTCGTCTTCTCATGGAGCAAGGGGCAGAAAACCCAATATTATCGAACTGCAGTCTAAACAATCAGAACTTGACAACAAACAAGATTCGCTCAAATCTCAGACAAAGACAACTGAAGTTGTGGGCAACTATTTGTAACAATAGTGGTCCTCCTCTCGCGGGTGTTGAGGAAGTGGTCCACTCTAAACTAGCGGAGGAACTCATAAGAACACGAGAACTCAACCTGAAGGTTTGTGGCCTATCAATTACCATTGATCCTTTAGATATTCCATGTGCATTCCTCAAAGACCAGCTTGATCTTCCATATATCTCTCTTGATAGGGCTTGGGTCAGGTACGACTCCACCCTATTTTTGCAATTCCTTAACCCCTCAGACAGGCTACACGTGCTCAAGGCACGTAGGAAACTTTTCCCCTTGCCATCTAAGATTTATCTAGATGAGGATCTCACTAAATCTCAGGTCGAAAAACTTAGGAATGCTAGAGCTCTTGTGGTTGTTGCATGGTAGGATGGCAAGTGGGTCATGATCAAGAATCTTAGGGCGGTGATTAGAGATGGCTTCCTCCTGGGTGGGAGACCAGACACGCGGCTGCAGCCGCTAAATGACACTCCAAGCGTCAGGCTGCAGGGGGTGTTCCGGAGATTCACACTTCATAGGTTAGATGCTGGAACTGCAATGGTTCAGTTTCGTCCTCGCCTGGTCTTCTTTCGGACGCTTTTGATTCCTTTGATATATTATTCCTCACTGAGACACACGAGAGCCCTGTTCAACCTCTTCCCACATTCGTTGGCTTTCACTAGACGTCAGCTTACACGAATGAGATCAGGAGTTCTGGTGGTGCACGCAATTGGGGTGGCGTGGCTTGCCTTGCTAGTTACCGGCTTCGTGGTTCGGTTTTTGTTGTCTTATCAGATGCCTCTGCCAGATTCATGTGGGTTTGGTTATGTTGCACGACCGCTCATGCCAAAGACATCTTCTTTGGGGTTTGCTACTTTCCTCCAGCGTCCTCCCCCTATGCTATCAACAGTGGCCCTTACAGGGACCCCTTCTCTGACCTTTATAACAACATTACCCAGTTCTCTACAATTGGGGAAGTCCTCCTCCTTGGAGACTTCAATGCTAGGACTCAAACTGCACAGACTCCCATTCACAGCAAGGAGATTGACTCTCTATGCATTGACGATGTGGATTCGGCCCATATAGGGATCCACAAGTTGTCCGAGGATGTGAGTCTTTATTTGGGATCCCTGACCAAATATGGCAGACATCTTCTATAGCTCGGTGAGTCTTCGGACCTAGTGGTACTTAATGGGTTATCTTGTTTCCCTAGATCACACTTATTCATGTGTTGGCCTCATGGTGTTGGTGCAAGCGTTGTGGATTACGCTCTCTCAGCAGTCCTTTATCCCTTCCATCAGCCACTTCTCCATTACCCCTTTCCCCTAGCCGACCATGCTCTACTTCGTCTCCCTCTCTCTGGCCCCCCCAACCCTCCCTCCCTGCACTGCAGTTCGCTTTGATGATGGTGATTCAAATATCTTTACCCACCATCTCAGACAAATCCTCCCCGCTTATCCTCTCTTCTCCAGTTTGGGGTGCGTCGTCGCCAAGTTCTCCCGTCTGTCCACAACCATCATGGAAGTCACCATGTCCTCCTTCCCTCATTTCTCCACCCCCGCCCAAGCCTAAGAACACATGCCCTATGAACAAATGGTACGATGAAGACTATAGGGCCTCTCATCGTACCCTACGGTCGGCCTTCATGGTCCACCTCCCTTCTTATACCTCCCTCAAGGCCTCAAGGGAAAGATTTTTGTGGATGCACTTGGTGTATTCACGTTTCGTTGATGATTTGTCGAGCACTTGAGGAGACATTAGTCGCACTCGGAGGAGATGTGGACTTTCGGAGGAAAGATTGTCTCATGTGCAGACATTGATTGGTGATTTGTGCAGCAAAAGAGGGATTGCTTCCACGACACTTGAGTGTTAGAACCACTCAGAGATGTGGACTTTTGGAGGAAAGGCGTCTCATGTGCAGCATTGGAGGAGGCATTAGACACACTCGGAGGAGATGTGGAATTTTGGAAGAAATGTGTCTCATTGTACATGGGAGGTGGGAATACCTTTATGTTCTCTCAAGTTGTATAGATGGTTACAAGTTCTACAATCAAGAGATCCACTAGTGCAGTCAATTTGGTGTTTCTTAGGTGAGTGAGGATGATTGGTGAAGGTGCTTCGTCAAAGTCTCCAGAATGGGTGGGTTCAAAACCCTTGCAATGTTTCACTCTTGTTCAAATTAATGTAATAAGGGGGGGAATGTTGGCATATTACATTAGTTTTTAGTTTAAATTAACTAATAAATAATTAGTTACTTCTTAGGTATTCCCATAAGGGAATTTTACGTAGTTATTCACAAGAATGCAATGCTATAAAAGCATTTGCACTTGACATTGTAAGGCATCCAAACGAATTTAGTGATCAATCAAGTTTATTATTTTATGCAAACATATTTCTTTATTCCGCTCTCATTGTCGAGGAAAATGAGGATAATATATAGACAATTTAATAAAAAACATACATCAAATTTTGATTAGCATTTTTAGAAATAGAAATCAAAGATGTCAAAGTTGCATACAACAGCAAAAAGTCCCAAAACAAGTATGCAGCTACTTTGTCGGCTCTAACAAGTTAGATGCAGGGTACTATACACATTAGATAAATTTATGCACGTGAAAACAAATCTGAAAAAGTAAGAGAGTCCATAATCCTAAGTACTTCTAAACATGCACATACACCATATACACGCCATTACCAGTAAAACTCATGAAGTGTACAGAAACAAAAATAAACCACAGCACCATATAATAAAAAAACCAATATCCTGTTGTTCCTCTCTTCATACACAAAAAGATGTATCACAATCTTCTACTTCGTCCTATTTAAGAAAAGTCAAAACTTAAAACAATGTTGACTTTAAACTGTTCCAGAACGCCATCCTTCTATCTGATTATTTCAATTCAAATTACATGACAAAGACTAAGCACTTCAGCAAGATTGAAAATTCTGGTAAATATTATATAAATTCACTGAATAGCTTGTAAAAATAAATAGTCAATACTCCATTGCCTTCTTCTAAAATCATGTTTAAGTTGATTACCTTGTTAGTGTAGATGGATTTTTTATATGAGGTCTAGGATTTCCTGAGTCACAATTAGGCAGAGAATCTCCACCCCTCCCCTCACATCTAAGAACTTCGTTCACCCAATTATGAGGTGAATCATTTCTTTCCTGATTACGTCCTGGATCAACTGTAGGAAAGCGATAATTGTCCAAAGTAACAGAGACAATCTGCCAAGTCATAAGAAGAATAGATGTCAAAACTGCTTTTCCTAAAAAAGCCATATAAATGAAACACGATTGATCTAATAACATGAAGGTTATATTTGACTACAAATCAAGATATTCTTCGAATTACTGTAAGCTTATTATATGGGAACAGGTTTTTTTTTCAAGGTAAACCTTCAAGCCATCCTATTATAAATTTAGAAGTAAATACAATTTAGGCAGAACAACATATCAATAAAATGCTTTGTTTTAGGATACAATAATAGAGTTCTTGCATCAATAATAAAATTCTTTAAAATAATAGAATTCACTCAAGATACAATAATAGCTTTATCAAGGATTGCAATCTATATAAATATATTCAAGTCGATAAATCACAATACCCAAGTCCATCAAATCAAGAATTCCCCATAGATACCTTGCAAATCTGCTGAGCTAGAAGACCCCATCCCTAACTCAAAAGTGATGAAACCAAGCATCCAGTCCCTAGTCTGTCAAAAGTAGGAAAGACCCCATTCTTCCAGACCCTACCTCACCCTATGAGCCCAAACCCCGTCTAGTGAACAAACCCAAGACCCTGTCCCTAGCTTGCCAAAGGATACGAAAAGACCTTGTCCTTCCAAACCTTAACCCACCACGTCAGCCCAGAACCCGTCCAGTTCACAAGTACTAACTAAAATTCAAAACTCGTGGCTGTTACAGTAATTGCATAGACGATGTCTCCTAAAGAAACAATTGATAACTAAAGACTAATTTAGAAACTATCTAAATAGACTAATATTACATTATTGACCATTAACTAAATAAATATGTAAATATTATTCTAATATCCTCCCTTAATGGTCAATCTGTCAACTACATCAAGTTGCCCCCTAAATTTTACAAACCTGTATGAGTGTAAAGAGCCTGCCTGGCTCAATTACGATTTTGCTGCTCACCATAAGTGTGACGCCTCTATTACAATACCAGCAACTGGCCGCAGCTTGTAGAAGAATTAATGGCGGCTGTCAGAAAACACCTCACACCATCTATTAGACACAGCAGTCTCCTCATCAAAGTCATACGAATAACCAGCATTGCAGCTAGGTTAAACACTTCCAAATTTCACCAAAGACATCCTCAAGACCATTAATCGAACCATTCACAATTCGCTGGAATCTTTCACCAGTTCAAAGTGATTGAAACACTGAATTGAATTCCCAATTCAATCAGCAAGTTTTTCCCAAACCCTTGTCTCCATAATTCGAACCCAAACAAGAATGAATGAATATCATAATGAATAATGCATTCGATTTCTTCTCCATGTCTTTTATAATCTCTCCACAAGAAATCGAACCCTAGCTTCTTAATCACACATTTCAATTACATAAAGACTGCTTTATGTGCAAATTTGAAATATAATAAACTATTATATTTATTTCCACTTTAATGATGAAAAGAGACCCTTTCATTAAAATGACAATATTCTGACACATAAGGCCCCTGTTTTATGAGCTCAAGATTTAAAACTTTGTTGATGTGAGTTTTGTACCACTACATAACATATAGGACTTGAACACTTGATACAGGATATCAAACACTCAACCCTCTCTTGAAAAGTATATACTCATGAAGGACATGAGAAAACTCCAAGGTTCCTTTGTGGATCCTAACTCAGTTATAATGATGTGATTTGCTGGTAATCACGTCGGCGGGCTTACGTTGTTCATTCAAGGACATCGGATTCTGGCTATGATGGAGATGGGACTTAGCTTTTCAATGTATGTT
>MU225498.1:677945-699820 GCA_018584345.1 Thuja plicata | reverse complement strand
TCCATGGATTTCATATTCCATGAATATTGTAGACATTTGACAGTGAAACTATTTATATTTCAGTTTCTAGTGTGTTATTTAGTTTAACAGCTTATAACTTTATACTTTCGCGATCTATGTAAAGTTGAAAACTTGTATATGTGTGCAAAGTAGCTTCTATTTATCTCAATTATTGTGTATTTGATGTTAATTGACTAAATGATGAATGAAAAATGCTTTAAATCCTTAAAAATCTTTGAATTTCTTGGGTTTTTCGATTTGCCGAGTCCTTGCCGAGTCCTTGCCGAGTCCGGCCGCCGAGGCCGAGTCCGAGGCCAATCCGGCCTTGCCGAGTCCGAGGCGAGTCCGAGGCTTGTGACTATGGTTTTGAATCCCTTCTAGATGATGATATTAGAATGATGTAATGTTTCTAATGGTCATTTTTAGTAGGTTTAGTTTCATTAGTTAGTTTCTATTTTTGTATTCAGTTAATGATTGCTTCGTTTAGAAACATCGACTTGTACTTTTCTATTTAAGGAGACTTCACCTTCATTGTTTAATATCAAACTATCAACTTTTATAACAAATGATCCCTTCCAACAAAATTCGGTTTCTCTTTCATATCTCTTCATAGGAGGGATCACACCTCTTTCAATCTCTTTGCAAGAAGTCGCACTCCATAATGGAGCCTTGTCTTTTGTTTACTTTACATACTATTTATTTAATAATAGCTGCCACTAACTAATCTTAGTCGACATCTTTGCTTAGCGTTTTAATTCTTTTCAATTCCAGTTGGTCCCTTATCATTCCTTAAATTTTATAGCTTAAGTTAATTACTTATAATTCTCTGTGGTCTTCCTTTACAAATACTCCTATCTAAATGGGTAATTTGGTGGGGCATGATAGTTGTGTCTTCCCAAAATTGTTTTTCCTCCAACAATTTTGCATTGGGATGATCATGAAGAGAGTGGTCCTGATGACTCTCAATAGAAAATGGCTTGATCTTTGTAACTTCTAACTATCTTCAGAATTTTTTTATTGAGATCTATTTCACAATTCAAAACTTCCATTATGCTACTCCAAAATTATCACAAGTTGCAAATTTGAAAAAGGATATATTCTTGCCTTAGATTCAAAAGTGAGTAATCGCACAACATAATCAAGAATTGGAAATTTGAGAGGTCAGCAATTTTAAGACAAGTTTTCTCTCATTCACTAAGAGAAGAAACAAGGTCATTTTGTAATTTTGGGGCATCAATCGTATTCACAATAAATTGATTGTTCTACCCTATATTTGCACAATGTCAAGAATATCTCTTCGAGTCAAGGAAAGGGATGAGATTTTATATTAAGATGAGGATTAGAAGCATTACACACATTTATGACCTTCAATCTGATGCTTTACTTCTAAATACTTTTATATCCTTTCAGTCCACCTTCAAAATTCTTCTTTCCTTCCATTCATAAATTTATAATCAAGGGTTGGTTATCATAAAGGTCTTTGCTTGTTCTAGTAATCTTGTTTGTTATATTCTCCTTCCTTTAGGATGATGCAACCCCTCAACATCCATTTCGTAGGCCTTGTAGAATTCCCAAAGTCCCCAAATTCACCCAAACTCGGCGAGTCCCAGGTAGGGTGACCCTAGACGAGTCCCAAGGGCTCGAACTCGCACTCAACCGAATCTGGATCTGGACTCGCCGAATCCCGATGACAAGACTTGTTGGCAGACTATAAGTGATTTGAAAAAAAAAACATAAAATTTGTGTTATAACTTGTCTTTTTCTTCTATTTGTTCATTGCAACCCTAAAAGGGACTTCATTTCATTGTATTGGCAAGAAAAGATAAGTGTGAGATTAGAAGAAATACAAGGGTCCATAGAAGTGCAACCAGCAGGGAGGAAGAGCGAAAAATCTTCAACAAATCACATTGAAACAATGTAATACTTGCATTTGGAGAATTAAAGAGTTCATACCAAATTGCAAAGAGCTCTCATCTCATTTCAAGTTTGTTTTAAGAGGTAACACTGAAATTTTATGGAATTTTTTTGGTTTTTTTTTTGGTATTTTCTAAACAACAATCTTCATTGATTTTTTTTTAACTTTCCAATTCTTGAAATTGAATCTTTTCCTTTCAAATTCAAATTTCAAACTTCAATGAAAGAACAATAGCAAACCCTACCAATTTTTATAGAAAAATTTGCAAATATGTATTTACAAATTTTTCTAAAAAAATGTAGGGTTTGCTGATTTATTTTCTTTGAACTTTGAAGTTTGACAAACCCTACCAATTTTTATAGAAAAATTTGCAAATATGTATATACAAACTTTTCTAAAAAAAATGTACGGTTTGCTGATTTTTTTTCTTTGAACTTTGAAGTTTGACTTTGAATTTGAAAGGAAAAGAATCAAGATTGAAGAATTGAAAAGTTTTATAAACCCTACATTTTCTTTTTTGGACAAACCCTATTTTTTGTATTAGACTTTAGTTTATGAAACACAATGCACAAATTGTAACTTTTTTGTAAAATTGTCTTATTGCAGCAGCCTTGACATTTTGAAAACCATATTTTTTCTCACTGTCTACTCTTACTCCTCAACCTAAACCTCGAGCTAAGAAACCAGGTCAAAAGGTCATGAGGTTTGAATATATACCGAAGAGTTTCCTAGTAGAAAAAAAGGACAAGTTAAATGTAAATAATGTAAAGAAATTAACCATAGTGGCATCAATAGATTTATATACATATTGCCGAGATATGTGGAAAAGATATTGAGTCGTGTAAAGAAGCACCTCCCGAGGTTGTTCGTGCATGCTATGGCACTAGAAACATTTGACCAATTAAAGGAAACGAAGAAGAGGCAAAGGGAGGAGTTACCAAGTATTGGTTCCCGTTCAGCGACACCTGTAGGTTGTATTAGAGAGGGTTCTTTCATGCCTCTGTTTCGTCCTAGTTCTTCTAATAGTGCTAATGCTCCTAATATTGCTCCTTCTAGTGGCATTGTTAGCTATGGTCCTAGAGTTCGTAAACCTAGGTTGGACAAATATTTTGTGCCACACACTATTCCTGGTTCACAGCACTTGCTTGAGAACGTGCCTTGGAACAAGGCGGTCCATGATGCTACAAAAAAAGAAATTTAGAAGTTTAGGTACTTTTGCAACATTCCATTTGTTGCAACTAGTTAATTGTTTTTTATTTGATTGTTTTAAATTTGAAATTTGTAGTTTAAACTTTGCTTCGTCTAATGAATTTTTATATTTTTTTTACACCTGCTTATCTTATTTAATCTATTTGTGACAGGTTTCCTTACTGGCAAGGCATGATAGATGTTGTACTTGTAACTCTTTGTGGGGTGGGGTTTAAAGCCCCTACTGATGCTGAGTTAAGTGGTCCACTTTTGTTATAAATGGTTGATAATATAAAAGTTGAATTAGAAGACCAACAAGTGCTTTGGAGCAAAAAGGGTTGCACCATCACAACAAATGGTTGGATCGATAGGAGGAATAGAACACTTCAAAATTTTCTTGTTTCCTACGGAGGTGATTGATCATTCTACTTCCCAAAATGCATTGAATAATTTGAATTTGACTTAGTGATTAATATTTGAATTTTGTAATTTATGATTTATTGACTGATCATTGATTTTGCTTTATTTTCAGGATCCACCGTGTTTCTTAAGTCCATTGATGCTTCCTCACATGTCAAAAATGTCACATACTTATGTGAGGCTATTGAGGAAATCATATGTGAGGTGGTAGAAGAAAATGTATTTCAAGTGGTGACGGACAATGCAGCAAGTTATGTTTTTGCATGTAGAGTTTTGATGGAGAGACATTCAAGCATTTTTGGGTCTCCATGTGCAGCCCATTTCCTTGACCTCGTATAGGAGGATACTAGCAAGCTTGAATGGGTCAAAACATAAGTTTATAAGGCCAAAAACATTTGCAAGTTTATCTACAATCATTCATTGGTTCTTACCATAATGAGGCAATATATGAGGCAGGAGTTGGCTTGTCCTAGTATCACAAGATTCACCGCAAATTTTATGACATTAAAACCCTTGATGCAGTCAAAGGCAACTTTGAGGCACATGTTTGTTGGTGAGAAGTGGACTTCCTAAACCTATGCTACGACCACTGCAGGGATTGATGTGGGAGGTTTCATTTTTTATGAGGCAGGTTTTTGGACCCTCTGTGCAGAGATCATGCAAGTAAAATTTTTATAAATTCTACATTATGTTTCAATATTTACTTTTAATTTATATGTATATTTTTCTTTTGTTTGCAACTTTGCAATTTTGCTTATTTTCATTCATACTTAATTGCTATTGTTTCACAATAATTGCAGGTCACTGAGCCCCTGGTAGTTCTACAAGTTGTTGATGGGGAGAAGTCCACTATGGACTACATAAGTGAGGGCATGGATGGGGCCAAGAAGGCCATTAGATCTGTATATGAAGGAGATGAGAATAAGTACCATCTCATTTGGGTGATAATTGATAGATGGCACCTCCAACTTCACAATCCCATCCATGCAGCTGCTTATTACCTCAATCTAGCATACCATTTCCACCCTGATTTCAAGGCGGATGAAAAGGTTCTTACTAGGCTCTATTCAGTGGTAGAGCGGATGTCTACTGGTGATATTGATATCAGAACTACACTCTGTGGGATAGAGGCATTTGATAATGCACAAGGGATGTCGTTCAGTAGTCAAATGTTTGCTGCCCTGATTTCAAGGCAGATGAGGTTCTTACTAGGCTCTATTCAATGGTAGAACGAATGTCTACTGGTGATACTGATATCAAAACTACACTCTGTGAGATAGACGCATTTGATAATGCACAAGAAAATTGTTCAGTAGTCATATGTACAAAGTCGCTCGCACAAGAATTGCAACCAGGTAAAAATATATGTTTAAGTACATAATTTGATTTTATAATTTAGTCTTAAAAGTTGGAAATGAGACTGATTTTCTTTTTTTATTATCTCAGATAGATGGTGACAAATGTTTGGGCCTAAAACACCAAACCTTCAGAGAATTGTCATCTACATATTGAGTGAACCATGCAGTGCTTTGGGTTGTAAGCGCAACTGGAGCATGTTCGACCACATTCACTTGAAAAGGTGCAATAGACTGTCTATGGAGAGGTTGAATGATCTAGTATTTGTTCACTACAACCTTCGTCTCAAAACGAGACAAATTATGGACAATGACTCCATCCCGATCACGCTAGAGGAGGTCGATTCAAAATCCAAATGGATCACTAAGTCTACGGATCCTATCTTTACTAACGAGGACCTTGAGTGGATTGACTAGGCGGATAGAGAGGCTGAAGTTGAGGCTATGGCCTTGGCAGAGGAGGATAGAGCACGATCAGACACAGGCACAGACACAATTGATGTTGGTCAGAGTGGCGTCTCACAAGCACAGACTACTGTTGTTCATTCATCTAGGACCTACCTTAGACGCCTTTGTAGGAGGGATGCATGCTCCTCTAAGGCTAAGGCTGAGCCATAGACTTGTTTTTGTTTTGATATATGTTTGGAACATTTTATGTCATGGATTTCATATTCCAGGAGTTTTATATACATTTGACAATATTTATAATTTTATATATCTAAGTTAGTTATTTCCTTCACCTACAATTTGTGTTTATACTTATGTGATCGATGTATACTTGTGTATGTGATAAAATTAGCTTATATTTGATGATGTTATTGTCTTTAAGCTTTATTCAATAAAGGGTGCATGAAACGAGTTTTAAATCTTTAAAAATCTCTAAATTTCTTGGGCTTTTTTCACTTTGCCGAGTTTTGCCGAGTTTTGAGTCCCGAGTCGGGTCAACCTTGCCGAGTCCGAGTCTGGGAACTTTGAGAATTCCTTCCTTACCAATATTTTGGATACATAATTCCATCATTCAAAAAACTTGATACAATCTACCTAGCAGATGTAACCATTGAATGACCAAAACCACATTTGTATCTCCTATAAATTTCTTCATTCATTTGGCATCTCTCTAAGGTAATCCTTAGTTGTGGAATTCTTCGTGTTCCGGGGATAGTGAATCCATCTGCCATAACTATCTTAAAACCTTCAAAGTCCTCGACTTTTAAATTCATTCTTGTTAGTGTACCTTCATTAATGAAGTTATGTGTAGCGCCACCATCAACAAGAATTATCACTTTTTGACCTTGTAGAACACTACGAATCCTAAAGGTGATACTTGGGTACCCATAAAAGCATAGTCAAAGTACCACTTTCAAACTCTTCTTAACATTGTTCACTTTTTTTCTCCTTAGGTTCAAATTCTTCCTCCTCAAATTCATATGTTATTGCTTCTATGTGGTGTACTTGTCTCTTTTTGGAGCATCGATGACTCTGCTTCCATGGTTCTCTACAATGCAAACATAAATTCTTCTTTCATTATTCTCTCACAAATTCTTCCTCCTTATTGGATTGCGGGGGTAAAGCGTTTGGTAGCAAAATCCTCATCAAAGGGTTGTCTATGTGACCCCAATCGTATATTCTTGGAATAGATCTTCCCCTCAGTCGTAACCTCTAACCTTAATGCCTTTTGGATTGCATCTTGTAGAGATGTAAGATCAAGAACACCCACTAAGACATAGACTAACTCTGGTAATTCCTCAATAAATAGTTAAGTGAGCCTTCCCTTGGGAAAACCAAGGACCATGATTGTAATTCTTTTAAATTCTACCACATAATCTTCGACTGATTGTTTCAATTGTACCCTTGAGTAATAATACCATGATACTACCAATCATGTTTCCCTTCCAAGTAGTACATGGCAAATTTAATAGCATCATGTTTTGTCATGGGACTAAATGAGAAATAGGTATCCAAGTTTTGGATCTATGAATGTGCAGTGACTTTTTCGAATCCATCAAATTGGGGAGTCAATTTTCTCACCCTTTAACATAAGTCTTTTCCTCTTTCGTTTTTAGGAGTATTTCATGTCCTATCATCACGATATTCCCTAAATGGAATACTTCTCCTAATTTTAGGGTCAATTCTTGAAGGCTTCAACATAATCGCCAAATTCATTAACTGGTCAATTGGTTTCTTCATCTTCTCTTGTTGGCACTTCTCTAGGTAAGAATGAGGATCTCGTTAAGGTGTATTCTCTTGTTATTCTCCAAGTGATTAGGATAACATCCTTTTCATTATTTTGGTTGAGTCTAAAAGTGTTTATGGTGTTATTCATGTTTTGTAGGGTTTGGAGAAGTAATTGAGTCGTCCTCTCGTGTTGTTCCATGATGTAATGTCCCCAAATTTTGGCGAATAAATTAATTATTTTGAAGTTGCCCAAAAAATTAAATATTAAAGGATAACTTTATTTTAATTAATTTAATCAAAAGTGACTTAAATAAAATAAGTATTATTAAAAGTCTCTTAAATTAATAAAGTTCCCTAGCTTGTTGGAGAAACTACATTATGAGGTGAAAATTTAATATCTGGGCAAAAAACTATAGTTATTGTCAAAATGAATATAATAATTTGTTATGACCCCCGTTTTAGCAGGTATTGGCAATAGGTTGGTCAGCTCATCATCATGACCCTTGTGAGCTGATACCGGGTTTTGAGGGTCCCAGTTGGCAAACTTGCTATTTTTAGTAAGTCTGGACTTGCTATTTTTAGTAAGTCTGGACTTGCTATTTTTAGTAAGTCAGTTTGGTCAGTTTCCATTTCTGGCAGGGCAGTATTGGCAGTGGTCAGTATTCGAGACGATAGTCAGTTTGTGCAGTTCTTTGGCTGGGGACTTACTATTTATAGTAAGTCTATTTTTGGCAGTTGCTATTTTTGGCAGTGCAGTGGATGGTTATGTCAGTCTGGCATGATCAGCAATGGATGCAGGATTTATCGCATGAGTTCATATTCATTAATTAATAATAAAGCCACATTTTTATAATAATACTTTATTATTATAATAAATTAGAAGTTGTTAATTAAAAGAGTTGTGAACTGAAACTCTTTTGGGGAAACTGTGGCCAAGGATGGATTATAAATATGAGCTCATTTCATTAGGATTGCATCGATTGATTTTATGATAATTTGTTTGTTTTCTCTGAGGAGAAGTTCTGATCTGTGCCTTTGCTGAAGTATAAGGGTCAAATTGGTTGTTGAAGACTGATTCTTCTAGAGCTAAGATATTATTGGTTGCTGTTGTATAACCAATGCACTTCCTTCTTATTGTTTTGCCTATGACTGAAGGAAGACTTCAATACTGGGAATTGAACCGCCATTGAACTGTGACCTGCTTGAAGAGGTCGATTTACTATTGAGAAAGGAGAAAACATTTCAGAAATTGATTCCAGTATATCTTGGCTGGGAATCGAATTCATCTTGCTGGGAGTGATTTGTTACAGAAGGATTGAACGTTTGTGGATATGAAATATGGCTGGCTGTGAGTCTGTTATCAGCGGCAGACTGGAGGTTGGGACGTGAGGGTTTAAAACGCCATTGCCTTTGCTGGTTGCGAAATTCATAGCAACCCGCGATATCTTATAGCAGCCGCGATACTCCTTAGCAGCACGTGGAGAGCACAGCGTAGACATTTACACCTGCTGTTGATGCCGTGGAGTTAGCCCTGTCTGTGCGTGGGGAGTTGAGGCACCCAGCATCCACGTCAAAGTCTAAACATGGGATATCAGACCAGCAATCAGCATACACGTGGACATGGAGGCATAGCTGGCCGCCATCACACATGGACGACAATAGAGCAAATATCAGGTTTTAATTATCAGTGCTTAATTTAAATAAATCATTGTATGCAACTTCCAGATTCTTTCAATAAATAATTACGCTGGAAATGATTATGTCAGTGGGTTGAAAAACAAATGTTATTGAATTTAATAATCTTCTACTTGATAAAATACCAAAGAATATATTTATTTTTTATCAAAATGAAGATAGATTGTGAGAAATGCATGAGAATTTGGAAATTAGTGCGAGACCGAAAGCTTACAATAATATATATGCTGGAAATATTCATGCTCATGGATCGAAAATTATGTTTTGAGATTGATTATATAAATAAAGTGATACATCCTGGCAAAGTTTATTACTGGTGATTGTAAAATCTATTGAGACATAGCAGAGCCAAGTTGGGCTCATTACATAATTTATTTGCAATCAATAAATGGGGCCACTTAAGTCACAACTTATTTATTACTGGGTGAATTCCCCATGGTGGTCAATTAAATCATTTAAGAGGCAAATAATATAATTTCAATGCCTAAGTCGAACCTTTGGAGAAATTCAATGCTTTTTGAAAATTCTATAAGAAATCGATGGTATTGGTTTTGGGAATTCATTCTATTCTATCATTTTGGTTATGATTTTCTCTCTGCAAGGAATTGGTTTCAGTTCTTCAGGACGCAATCCCTGAAATCTACATACTTGGACAAAATCCCAAGCAAATTGAGTGCTTTTTCAATCAGCCTTCAGCTACTTATTTGTGCAGAAGTTTAATTAAGCAGCTTCAGATTTCCAAGGCGCCCATCTAGAAATCAATTGGCCAAGAAGAAATTGTTGTTTGTACTGCAGCTACTGAGAATCGCAGCGAAGGAAGTTTCTAGTGGCCTCAAATATTAAATTTCGGGTCTGCATTAATTTGAGATAGTTTTCCCAATCGGAGATCAGGTTAGTGTCTGATAATTACAATCATGGAGTTATCATTTGCAAGCACAGACTATAAACTTAATCTCCAAATTTTCAGAAAACGTATATGGCTATTGATTGTCCCTACAGTTGTATTTCCATCTATATTTCTTTGGGTTTATTTGACATAAATCGAACCAATATTGCTGTAAGTCAATTCATTTTAGCAAACACTATATATATTGCAATGAATTTCATAAAATCATAGTAAGGGATATTTCACATGAATGCCTTCAATTCATTCCTAGTTGTTCACCCTTTTTATCACTTGGAGTAGGGTTGTTACTTGCTGCAAGTTTCCTTCTTTCTCTTTCAAAGGCCCTTTGAGCTCTTTGGCTTAATTGTGTAAAATATCTTTTGATCCATAGGCTAGAAAGACCAAATCTCTGATACCAATTGTGATGTCCTCTTTTGGGATATTCTTTAAAAACAATAGAATACTCTCAAGATATAATAATAGTTGTATGAAGAATTGTAATCTGTATAGATATATTCAAGTTAATAAATCATAGCATAACACCCAAGTTGGTAAAATTGTGAATTCCACATAAATATCATGCAAGTTTGCTGAGCTAAAAGACCCCATCCCTAACTCAACAATGACGAAACCAAGGAGCCCATCCCTAATTTGTCAAAGGTAGGAAAGACCTCGTTCTTCAAAACCTTAGCTCACCCCTAAGCTTGAACACTGTCTCCTGACAAAACTCAATGTCTCATCCCTAGCTTGCTAAAGGGTATGAAATGACCCTATCCTTCCAAACACCATCCGGCTCACAAGTACTAACTAGAATTTAAAATTGATGACTTGGTATATTTGCTAGACTATTGCTGGACATTATTTCTTGATGGATGTCATTGACAACCAATCCCTTGAATAATATTTGAATATTCTTAGGATTAATTCTTCAATGAATTTCCTAAATTAGATGTATTGTTGAGTGAAATTTTGGAAATCGGCCTTGAATTGATGAATTGAATTATAGGTTGATGCTTGATTGATAGTTAATTTATTTATGTCATGCTGTTCTGAATTTATTTTTTGGGTTGATATGATCTGAATTTTTGTTTTGGATCGCTTCTAGACAATGATCTCTTCCAACAAAAATCAATTTCTCCTTTATATCTCTTCATAAGAGGGATTGCACCTCCTCATTATTACAATCATAAACCTTGAATGAGACTATTGGAATAATAATTGATTATTAATTTTTAATTTCAAATGCATTCTTAAATATGATTGTTGAATGTTGATTATTATCTGTTTAATTTGAAATGAAATTAAGTTCGATTATTGATTATTGATTTCCATACTAACATCACTAATGCAATTTGAAGTTTTAGAGTGTGTGACGGGTGAAGACGAGAACATGATTGAGGTAGAGGTCCTCTAGTCCTGTAGAAGTGGTTGGTGTGATGGTATAACATACACACACGTAAATAAATGTGGTTGGTGTGATGAATTGAATTCTTAAATAGATGGTTGGTGTGCTAAATAAATGTGGATTTTATTGCAAATTATATTTTTCTGTTTGGTTAGTTAAAAATGCTTAGCCTTATTTAATTGACTAATTTACAATGATTATAATGTTTTTTGTTAAAATAATATGAATTCATTAAATAAAAAAGATGACTGCTCTTTTGTTAATTCGCTAAAATGAAATAAATTTCAAATCATGCAAAAAGAAAATAACTTTTCATCTTCATTGATTATTTGGTAAAATAGATTAAGGAATATTCTTTTGTTAAGTGTAGTTATGATTTTAAATTTTAATTCTTTTAATAATAGATAAAACAAATTTATTTCAGTGAGAAAAGACGACATCATTTTGTTTTATATGCATGTGTTAATAAACTGCAACTGGAGCGGTGTCAATGTTTCCCAAAGCTTATGAGTTAATGGGAACTTCAATTAGGTTAGACAAAACAGCTATTTCATCCAAAATTGAGAGAAGAAACTAAAGTTAAAAAAAAAGTCATCATATGGTCATAAGGGGGCAAAAGAATTTAGGGAGGGAAGCAAAAATCTTAAAAGAAAAATAACCTTCAAGCAAAGAGAGACGGCTTGGTGGGGAGGGGGGGGGGGAGATTTGACTGAAAGTTCAGCCACACAGAACCAAAGTTGGATACCAGAATTGAACGTGAACAATTCGCGAAAAATTGATCTACTCATCATGGACAACGTTGTCATTCCTTTTAAGAACAAATAGTTAACAATGGCACAGTACTCAGCAATTAACATTTACAAGCAAGCTTCTAATTAAATGGCGTTTGGATCTCTAATTTCTTGTGGATAAAGAAACCAATCAATCAAATACCTCAGTCAAAGCTGAGATCTAGTGTTTTCCATGCTAGCACCACCAATCAATGCTACAAAATATTATATATTATTTCAGCAGGCAAAACACTTCACATCTCTTCTTTAACTTGATCAAAGCATAATAAAAACAAATGATAAAGAATGTTCAACAAAAAATCAATGTGGCTGACAATTAACAGTGAATCTGAATCTATCCAATGCTACAGAAAAAATTAACCTATTGGTCAGATACCGTCAGAATGTACTTCTGCCTGGAGTTCTTTGGGGGGAAATTTAGATTCCAATCAAAACTGCTTGATGATCAAATAAATCAGTCGTTTGACCTATTTATAATTACAAAGGCATTCATGCACATCAAAAGTGCAGATTTCATGTTGATCAACATACACCGGCAAGATTAAACAAGAGAAATATAAAACAATTAGGCATTGGTTGGCTATGAGAGAGAAAACTCATGATTTAACCCAGGCTGACTTTAACTGGATGATGTTGTAACTATTGAGATATTGTTCAATTAGTTAAAATAATGAAATCATGAGATAACTGTATCATGCCAGAGATGTCTTAATAATGCAATCTACTAATTTGCAAATTTAGCTGCACAATCTGCTGTCTAACCCAAGGAAAGCTTCCATCACCTTGATGAGGTAGTCAATGGCCTCAGTATTCACAATGATGGCCAGTTCCAACCCAGAGCAAAAATAAACAATTGAGGCAAAATGCCAAAGAGTGATATATTGTTCAGGGCCCATGGTGCTCCATCTCCTGATGAGTTTGTGATTTACCTGACTTTATTCTCAATATCCTAATTTCTGGTATCTACTTAGAGGCAAGTTTCCATCACCTTGATGATATAGATAATGGCCTCAGTGGTTAATGAAGGTAACTTTCATGCCAGTGCAAGGATGAAAAACTGAGGCACAACAAGATATGGTATTCAGAGCGTTCAGTGGCACTTACTAAGATCAATCGTCTAACAGTTTACAGAACCAATGCAAGAGAATCCATCAACAATTTAAAGTAGCACTACCATCAACTCTACCCATTAAAGAGGTTAATTGACCTTGGAGGAAAGATTTGTCATCTTCGAACAACGTTCTTAGTGGCATAATTTGCAATGTTGGACAACTAGATAGTCACTACCAAGCTTATACCAAGCAATTCTGTAATTTTTATTTTTAGCTTTAAGCAATTACTTTGAAAATATCATGGACTTTAGATCTTGCACATAATGTAATAAGCAGAAACTATGACTACTTTTTGGACTCTTGTGGAGAGAGACACAAATCTCTTCTATAACTTATTTGTATGATCTACGCAACATTTTTTGTCATTTGTACATATTAATGAAATTTCCTTTCATCAGTTTCTCAATTTTCTCTATTACAAAGCAAAGAGATGGAAACATTTTGCTTCGTCTCCTCGCATCTCTTTTCACATAAAAATAGATAAAAGTTGAAACAGAATTAAGAATGCTTCATAGCTATAAGAATAGGATACTGGTACAAAAATTTATTTCTGCTTTAAACATATCAAACATTGTAACAGCTGATATTCACAACTGACCTAGAATGCATTTCCCGTACATGCATAAATTATAAATTAGAATAATCAATGGCATACTCACATCATCAAAACCAGCTGAAATGTGTGAACATTCCCCCATCAACCAGACCTGTAACATAGACAAACATAATAAAATATTGATTTTACTCATTGCAGATTCAACTGATCAAAAAACTTAATAAGAATTTTACAGTAGAGATGTCCAACAAACAAAAGAATTTCAAACAAGTTTTACATAAAGACCAAATGGCTTCATCCAAGTGATTACTATAACCCAAAATGATTAAACTTACCATTGCAGAAAGAGCCTGTAGACCAGCAGCTCTTAGACGTCGACATCTACTGTAATCCCCATTCTCATGAGCAAGCCCACAGAGCTTAGAAAGCAACCCATTCAAATTATGCATGTATGTCCCATCTCTCTGTATTCAATACAAAATATTGGTAAATCAATAACATCAAGATCGAAAAAAATCTTAAGATAATCAATTGAACTCTATTGGTTTGGTAAAATAATTGGATAATTCATTTACAAAGAACGAAAAGTTCTTATAGAGTTTACAATCGAGATGTTTCAAAAAAGAAACATAAAAAAAATAGAAAGAACCTATTATACAGGATATTTGCAATAACTAGAAGTGACCATTAAAATGGAAATAAAATAACTTAGGAGATATTATTTTAATACCCTCCCTTAATGATCAACTTATCAACGCAACAAGCTGCCCCCTGAATTTGACAAATTTCTCTGGAAGTAGGGACTTGGTGAGAATATCAGCTGTAGGAACAAACTGTAAATCCATGGATCCATCTTCAACCAACTGACGGATAAAATGGCAATGAATGTCAATATGCTTAGTGCGCTCATGGAAGACTGGACTTTTGGCAAGTTTGATGACCCTTGATTGTCGCAAAAGAGAGGTGAAGGGCTTGCCTGAGACATATGGATGTCGAAAAGCATCCTACGAAGCCAAATTGCCTCACAACCTGCTTTGATTGTTCCCTGATATTCAGCTTCCATTGAGGAAAGAGATACGGCATGTTGTTTCTTACTAGTCCAAGTGATAGCACATGTGCCCAAACTGAAAACATACCCGGAAGTAGACTTTTTGTCATCAACAGAGCCTCCCCAATCCAAGTCTGTGTAACCGATGAGTCAGGCATCTTTGGTTAGTCCATAGAGGATACTAAAATCAGGAGTGCCCTTGACATAGCGCAGGATGTGTTTTGCTGCAGTCCAATGCTCTAAAGTGGGAGTTATCATGAAGCGAGATATGTAACTCACTGCAAAGCTGAAATCGGGTCTAGTGGCTGTGAGATATATCAAATCCCCACTAGTTAATTGAATGTGAATTCATTCTCAACAGGGGAACAAGATTTGGCTGATAACTTGAGACCAAACTCCATAGGTGTAGATGAGGGTTTACAATCCTGCATTCTGAATTTGTCCAGCAGAGCACGTGCATACTTAGACTACGAGATGAAGATGCCATGTGACAGCTGCCAAACCTCAACACCTAGGCAGTAGTGAAGAAGTCCAAGGTCGGTCAAGTCAAAAGACTGACAGAGATTCTATTTGATTCCCTGAATCAACACTTCGGAACTGCCAGTGATAATCAAATAATCAAAATATATAACCAGAATGATGATATCACTGCTAGTAGTCTTGACATACAGATTTGAGTTAGGACTCCTCTAGAAACCTTGATCTATGAGGTACTTATCAATCTTCATGTACCATGCCCGAGGAGCCTGTTTGAGGTCATAGAGTGCTTTCACTAGTTTGAGGACCTGGTGTTCTTTACCAGCAACCTTGAATCTAGGAGGTCTCGTCATGTACACTTCTTCCTGTAACCCACCATTCGGGAAAGCACTCTTGACGTCAATTTGATGGACCTTCCAGTCACACTAAGCCGCCATGGCAAGGACTAATCTGATGGTGCTCATCTTTGAAGTAGGAGCAAAGGTCTATTCATAATCAATACATTCCCGCTGAGAGAAGCCTTTGGAAACAAGACGGGCCTTGTACTTATCCAAAGTACCATCAACTTTGTATTTGACTTTGTAGACCCACTTGCAGTCGACGGGTTTCTTTCTTGAAGGAAGATCTAACAGAACCCAAGTGTTATTTTTCAACAGGCTATGATGGTCAGTCTGCATAGCTTCTTCACACTCAAGTATCCCTTTCGCCTCTGCGTATGTTTGAGGTTCATACAGAGTCAAAACGTTTGCTCTTCTTCCGAGCAGTTCTACCCTCGATGAGCTCATCATCATGAAGATCGCCAATCGTCTTAGCCCATCATTTAGGCCGGAGAGTAGAAGTGCTAACATCTGAAGCAGGAGGAGCAAGGGGATTATTATCAGCAAACAGAAGATCAGATGAATCCTGAGCAAAATCTGGTGGTGTGGTTGCATGTCTAGGTGAGCCTATAGGAGAAAGAACTGGTGGAGAGGCAGGAACAAGAACTGGTGGAGCCTTCTCAGCTTGGAGAGACTGGTCTTATGAATTCATAACTGGAGGAGAGAGCTAAAATGGCCCTAGTTCATCATCAAAGACTACATCACGACTAAAGATGAGACGAATAGTCTCGATGTCAACCAGGCGGTAAGCTTTGTGATTATCACTATAGCCAGTTAGCATGAGTTTCAGGCTCTTGGCATCTATTTTGGTGTGTTTAGCATCAGGGATCCAAACAAATGTTGTGGAGCCAAAAACTATGAGATGGCTAATTCTGGGTTTACGGCCTAACCAGGCCTCTTCTGAAGTCTGCTTCTTGACAGCCACTGTAGGAGAGCGATTGAGAAGATATAAGGCAGCGTAGATAGCTTCAGCCCAAAATTTCTTTGGAAACAGTTTGTGTTCAAGCATAGACCGGGCCATTTCAGTGATCGTGCAATTGCGACGCTCAACGACACGGTTTGCTGAGGGGTGTAGGGTGTTGTTAATTGGCGCTTTATGCCATGTTGATCACAGAAATGGGAGAAGGGAGAGGAACAAAACTCTCCCTCATTGTTAGCTCTAAGAGTAATAATATGTTGACCAGACTCTTTTTCTATAAATGATTTGAACTTTTGAAATATAACAAACACCTCTGATTTTTTATGAAGGAAATACACCCAAATTTTACGACTAAAAACATCAACAAAAAGTAAAAAATACCTGGACCCAGTAACAGAGGGAGTAGTCATAGGTCCACAAACATCAGCATGGACCAATTGTAATACCTTAGAAGCTCTCTAGGAGTTGCAATCTAGAAAAGGAGTGCAATGTTGCTTCCCAGCCAGACATGCTCCGCAAACTCCAAGATTTTGGGTCTGAATCTTTGACAGTCCAATGACAAGATCTTCTTGAACAAGCTGAGAAAGATAGTGCATATTCAAGTGCCCATACCGTTGATGCCAGAGTGTACTAATAGAGGAGCGATGGGCTGCCATAGCAAGCTCTTGATCCCCAGAGTCAACAAGTCAAAAAAGACCATGATCTTCAACACCAATGGCAACTGTGGACTAAGTTTCCCGATCAATGATATTGCACTGATGTGAACTGAAGGTGATGTCAAGCCGAGGAGAATGTCTCAGAATTTGCCTGACTGAGAGAAGATTGAGTTCCATGCCTAGAACATAGTACACATCAAGGAAAATCAGTTTCGTTCCTCTAGACAGAATTTGGATATTGCCTCTTATGGCAAAGGTGTACTCTTCTCCAAAATTAACTAAATCTGAGAATGGCTGGAAATTTGTGAACCAATCTTGGAGATGAGTGAAGTGGCGAGAGGCACCTGATTCAATATACCAGGCAGAGGATTTTAAATGATCTGCAGGTCTTTTAGCCATGAAAGCGTAAAAGGCATATTCACCTGGCTCAGTGTGCTTCGTAGCATGCGCTTGAGGTTGTGAACTAGATTGTCTGGCTTGAGTAGCTAAGCGTTTCCGGCACTCAAACTTCATATGACCAAACTTGCGACAGTAGTTGCACTGAACAGTTTTCTTCTTCGAGCTTTCTAATGACTGAGCAGAAGGATTATGTTAAGAAGACTGAGAGAACTGATAGTTCCTTGCGGATTTAGCTGAGAAGGCTTGAGTGTTTGAAGATGAGCTAGTACCAATGTCAAATTGTTATTTCCAACGATCTTGTTGTAGAAGCATTATACAGAGATTAGAAAACGAAACATCAGAATGAGTGGAAGCAACGTTGAGAGTTTCAACAAAGAGTTCATAGGAAGGTGGGAGACTCTTCAGGGTGATCACCACCATGTCTTCTTCCATTTTGTGTCCAATGGCTTCCAACTGATCACAAATATCCTTGATTTTATTGAGATGCTCCTGTAGGAATACCTGATCATCCATCACGATCAAGAAGAGCATATTCTTCAAAAAGAATACACGGCTTTTGTCTGAGGTTTCATCCAAACCTTTCAGATGGCTTCAAATTTTTGCAGTTGTTTTACCGGAAAGAACCTACGGGACCTAATCATTAGTGACAGAAAGTTTGATGAGCATTACAGATTCTCGATTCTGCTCATCAAATTTATCCTGTTCTTTGCCTTCATCTTCAGGACGATTAGTCTTGCCCAAAACAATTTTGTCAAGACATTTGTATTCAAAAATCGTCATCATGCACTACTTCCAGGGATTGTAGATTTTGTCGTTGAACTTTTGAATCCCCTCAAGCAAGATATGCGTCAGAGATGCCATTGTAGAAAACTGAAATCAAAGGTGGTTGACCGAATAATGGCACAAATATCGAGGCAAAATACATGCAAATCACGTTGAGAATAAGACTAATGTAGAAAAACATGCACAGATCTCAAGAGAAGTGCAGATTTTTGGGCACAGATCCCAAGACAAAATTTTTGAAAGACCCAGAAAATTTGGAGAGATACCCAAAAATTGTCTCAAACAACAAAATATGAGATCAAAAAGTGAGGCTGACAAGAAAACACGAAAATCTTGGCAAAACCCTAGTCAAAGAACAGAGATATGAAGGGCGCAAAAATGATGAAGACTGTCGTTGTGTGCAGATAGAACACGAAGAGGAAGCAAGCCACACTTTCAACAAACCACAGAAAAGGGTCGTCAAATGAAAAAAACTCCCGTCACAGGAAGAAAAAGAGTCATTTTTAGCAAAAAACAACCATAGTAATGTTTGCAATGCCCAGAAAATGCAAGAAACGGTTGTGACATTGCAGGAGAATGGCACAGAAATGAATGAAAGAAGGAACTAGGGTCGTCGGAAGGGGGAATAGCAGACGCGCCGCGCGGAAAAGAGGGCAAACAAAACTTGACCAGACGCCAAAAACGAGCTACTCCAGCATCATAAAATGGCTACGATCCTTGTTGCAACCAAAAAAAACCACGATCTGAGAAGAATCAATGCCCAACATGTGCAAAATATCTTAGATTTTCGACCCAAAAAGCAATCGCGTGGGCTAAAATGACGCCCTAGACACAGACACGAACAAAAACGAAAAAACCTTCCACTGAGATTTCACCAAAAAGGAGTTTCGAAAAGACCAGGCCCAAGTATCTTCGAAAAAAAAATTTAGGCGAATAATTTCAAACAAGAAATTATAAATTTTCTTCGAAAAAATGAGATGGCTCTAAATACCATATTAGTTTGGTAAAATAATTGGATAATTTACAAAGAATAAAATGTTCTTATAGAGTTTACAATCGAGATGTTTCTAAAAAGAAACATACAAAAAATAAAAAGAACCTATTATAGAGGATACTTACAATATCTAGAAGTGACCATTAAAATAGAAATAAAATAAACTTAGGAGATATTGTTTTAACTTTTAATGAAGTCATGAGTAAATTGATCTATGTTAGTAGCGAGTCAAAAGAAACCTGTTTCCTATACAACATAAATAGAAATGGTATAATAGAAATATGCGATATACAAATGATTCTATCAAATATACACAGAGCTCTGGTGGAAGTTAAGACTCTAATATAAAACGGTAAAAAGGTAGCTTTTCAGAAAACAAGCAAATTACAATGCAAATTTGCACATGAAAATCCTAGTTCATGAGAATCAAATCTTTTTAGCTGAAATATTATCCATGTGTATGAGCATTAATTAGTTTATTTCTTACAGCCTAAGTTACCAAATATCAAAACCAATTTTTAAAAATACCATGTCAATTTCATATATTCAGTTACATAATTGTTACTGTAGTTTGTAACTTTGTATGGATTACTTGGCTACTTGTTAAAAAGAATATGAAGGCAAAAAAAGCTTTATCGATGTCCAATGATGCCAATCAACTACTCCCAAATCCCTATGGGAGGGCTCTAATGAGCATTAGATACAAACCCATCTCAAGTAGGTTTGATGATGACCGCATTTTGTGGTCGGTACCACACCTTGAGGTTTTTGTTGTACTTGTAGTAGCTTGATGATGTCAGTTACAACCAAAGGATTTAGAATTTTCTGAAATTTATTTTGTTTTATTCTTATACCAAGGCCTTCCCATCTTGCATTGGGTATGTATAAAGAAAACAGTGTTCCATAACAGCCACACCATGCAATGCCACATTAAAGCATCCTTAAGTCTTCTAACGAATTTATAAACCTTCCAAAGGTAAAACATTATGATCAGGTGGTATTGTTATGAAGAGATGAGACCTACGGCCACATAGGGACACAGGCTATCATAAGTACACCTTGACTCATATTTAGTCCTGATCACCAATTCATCCTTTCAAAGTTTTCCTTTCCTATATTGTTAAACTTTTATATTGAATATGTAATATCTAATAAAAGTAATTAATATTATATTAATGGTCATTTAGGCATATTTACTTTATTAATTAGTTTTTAGATAGCATAGAAACTTTCTTGTTAACCTTTTAGAAAGTTGCTATTTCATTCTTAGTTATTCTCTATATAAGGAAACTACGTCTCCATTTGTAATTACTCACTTATGAATAATGAAATATTGTAACATGGTATCAGAATGGGTTGATGGGCTTCTTTAAGATTTGGCAAATTTTTTAAAAGAAAATTCGTAGCTCTTTTTGTCCTGGAATTTATTCCAAAAAAAAATTAATCGTTTTTTTATGAAAAAAACGACTTTGCAAATTCATTGGTGGATTCAAAGATTTTTTGCTCAAAATCGCGAGTCTGGTCGAAAGGTTTGGTGGCGTGATTCCCTGGTTTGAGCAAAACTCTGCAAATTTCGTGGGTTGCATGTACTTGCATGTTGCTCGCATGCACTTTTCATGAGTTGCATGTGCTTTATGCAAGTTTCATGTTGTTTGCATGTGTTGTTTTCCACACAAAGTGTTTTCTTGTTGTACCGCGTGATAAAGTTGGCCATTTTCTGGGGTATTTTACCAAGCAAAGTCTGGAATTTTGCCACGTGAAGGTTTATGTTATGGGCTTTCTAATTTTTGTCCTAGAAACATTCGTGCATGGGTTTTTAATAATTTTTTCTCCTAAACAAAAATTGGGTGGGTTTTTCATAATTTTTTCCTCAAAAATTCTAGGTTGGTGTTTTAATTTTTGTCCATAAAAATTTTTTGTCAGTTTTGTTCAATTTTTTGCCTCAAATATTGTTTTGTAAAAGGGTTTTATGGTTTTTCCTCAAAAATGAAGTTTTCTATTCTGGTTCGTGTCTCGAATTTTGAGTTGGGTTTTGATCGATTTTTCTCCCCAAAAAACATGTTTGGTTTTTTCGATTTTATCCTCAAAAATTATGTTTGGAGGGTTTTTACCGTTTTTTCCTGGAAAAATGATGCTTTGTAAACTTCAATTTTAGGGTTTGGTATTTGTTGTGAGGTTTTCACAACATCGCCCCATTGCAAATGGGGACCCCCTCTGAAATTTTTTTTTGCAGATGCTTGAAATCTGGTCCATAGGTGACAGCAAAGTGAGGTTGATAGTTGCATAAACTTCGGTTGAAATGGAGCTTGTAGTCATCTTTCAAAATGCTTGTAATCTGAACTTGAAAGCATGAATTTGAAATCTGAACTGGAAATTTGAAATGCTTGCAATTTGAACATGGAACATAGATGAAATATGGGCCATGGACCTGATGCCCATGGTAGTGGCGGATTCCGCCACCACCATGGACACCATGTCCATGGTGGCATAAGTCTCCACCATGTTGGTTGGCAATGAAAATATGAACTGAATTTGCAATTGGCAAGTCACTGAAATGTGGAAAGGGAAGTAACAGGTTGGATTAAGTTCTGATTTTCTTTTTTTGGAAAAGATCCCGAACCATGAACATGATGTTCATGGTGGTGGCGGATTCCGCCACCACCATGGACACCATGTCCATGGTGTCCATGAATTCCGCCCTGATGGTGCTGTTTACATGAATTG
>MU225498.1:610951-674898 GCA_018584345.1 Thuja plicata | reverse complement strand
TCTACTTGCATTTCATCTTTCCGCTTGTACTTCAAGTTGGGTTGGAAGATAGGTGTGAGTGTGAAAATCCTAAGAATTCCCCAGAATCATTGCATCTATGGAGGTAGCGCCGCTGGCAAGCTTTCATAGGTTTGATCCCCGTCCATTTGCTAATCTTTCCATCCCATAGGAGTAGTAGTAAGGTAGTGATTAACTTAGTAGTGAGAGTTTATAGAGTGAAGATTGGAGTGATATAAATTCAAGAGGAGAAACAAAGGGAATATACATTGAAAACTAAATCCCATCACCATCATAGCCAGAATCCAATGTCCTTGAATGAACAACGTAAGCCCGCCGACGTGATTACCAGCAAATCACATCAATTTAACTGAGTTAGGATCCACAGGTAAAGAACCTTGGAGTGTTTCCTCACGTCTTTTGTGAGTATATGCTTTTCAAGAGAGGGTTGAGTGTTTGGTACCCTGTATCAAGCGTTTAGTCCTATATGTTATGTAGTGGTACAAAACTCACATCAACAGTATTTTTTCCACAAAAAATGGTTTTTGCAGCTGTTTTGGATCGCAGCTAGAGTTGCTAGGACAACAGTCTGCACACAAGGGTTTGCCAATTTTTCCACAAAATCGTGGTTTTAGGTTTCAACGGCTGATCTAAGAGGGATAGCTTTGTTACTCAACCTCAAGTTGGACGGATTCATGATCATTAATATTTTGCAGATCCAGGGAGGCTCTCAATAGAAGCAGAGTGTTCTGATGAGAAGGGGGCAGCCTTCTTTGTATTTGTGACCAAAAGGCATTGTGTCTTATGTAGGGTAATTAGTAAATTATCATAAAGGGAGGGTAATAAAGTAATTAATATTGTATTAATGGTCATTTAGGCATATTTAGTTTACTAGTTAGTTTTTAGATAACATAGAAACTTTCATGTTAGCCTTTTAGAAAGTTTCTATTTCGTTCTCAGTTATTCTCTATATAAGGAGACTGCGTCTCCATTTGTAATTACTCGTTTATGAATAATGAAATATTGTAACAATATCAATGTATGTGTATTGTACCTAATTATTCTGTTAAATAATGGGTTGTATTTCTAAATGCAATTTATATTTAAATCTCTTTAATTTGATTGATTGTTTCAAATTATTACTACTTACTAATCCGAATTCTTTTTGCCTTATTATTCAGGGTAGAACTCCATTTCTTGCTTTATACTTAGAATCAGACCTCCTTCTTGATCCCTTTTGCCTCCTTCATTGATTGAGATGATCTCCCATTTAGAGAGAGTCATACCTCCTCATAAAATCCCGTGCCTTTGGCAAGAGTCACACCTTTCAAAAATAGGCATTGTCTTGAAAAGTCTAAGTCGGACCTTAAAGAAATCATCATTATTTAAATATTACCAAAGTAACACGGGCCATGGGGGACCGAGGGGCAAGGAAAGGGCAGGTCGGGTTTCCGGGACAAGGAGAAAAGGGGCTTCAATTTGGGGACGCCATGGGGCACTGGCAGAGGGGCGAGGAGGGGCCGTGTCTATAGGGGGTAGTGATCACAGGTTTGCCATCTTCTTCTAATTCTATTGTATGCTCAAATCCTCTTTCTAGGGGTAGTCCTAAGGGAATATCACCAAATGCTTTCGTACATTTGTTCAAGATGGGTTGATATGAATGTGTATTGTTTTGTCTTGAGTGGAGGTCTTGTCAAGGATTGTACATTGTGCAGCCCACTCTCCTTGTCCATGTCTAAAAATCCTCTCCATTCTTTTGGAGGAGACAACTTTTGGGGCTACGTCAAGTAACCCTTTCAAGGTAACTTCTTGACCCTTCTAATGGAAGCAAATTTCTAGAATTTGGGAGAAGCATCCCGATGAATGTATCCAAGGAGTTCCCCATATCACATCGACATCTAGTGTTACTACATAAAAATCTTCTTTTATGGTATGTTTCCCCAAGGTGATCTCTAGTGGGGGAACTATCTTAGCGCATCGAGTCAACGCTCCTGTACTTAGGGCTACTGTAAACCACTTAAAGTTTTTGGTTTTTAATTTCCTTTCAGCAACTAATTTCTCATCAATGAAGTCGTGGGATGTTCTACTATCCACTAGGGCAATAATCTTATACCCTTTGAGTGTACTTTTGATTCATAATGGATGGTGGTTGGAGGCTTGGGAGATGGTAGCTAAAGTCACATCCTCTTCATCATTGTACTTGGTCTTCTTGCTAGGGTTTTCTTGTGTTTCTTCGTTGGAGGTAGCTTCTATATTATGAGCTCGGCTACCTTTTCCACATATGTGTTCAGATTCCCATGGTTCTTTACAACTATAGCATAAATTCCTTCTATTTAGGTCATCAAGCACTTTTGGGGCATTTTCGTCTTGGCATATATGTCCTTGCTCCCATTTCTTATTACAATGAAAGCATCTTACTTGGAGTTCCTTGTCATGCCTTTTATCTTTAAGAGGATACTTGGAGTGGGTGTTTGATGCAAAGCTTTTGGGCTTATCTTTTGATGGGTTAATTTCAAATTTAATTGCCTTTTGAATTGCCCTTCTAGGCCACTTACCATGCTCTTGACTGATTTTTTTAATCCTTCCATGAATAAGTATGTGAGTATCCTTTGAAAAATCTCTAGTACCATGACGGACAATATTTAGAATTTGGTGGCGAACTCTTCTACAGTTCCTTGCTGCTTTAGTTGAGTTAGTGCTTTAAAATACCATTCTAGATGCTTTTGATCGAATAATTGGTTCATCATAAGTGGTTATATGTTGGTGACCTTGGGTAACAAGGCATTGATGCCACCAATTATAGGTTGTTCCCATCAAGTAGAGCACAAAAATTTAATAGCATTTTCCTCCATCATGGGGCTAAGTGAAATATAAGTGTCCAACTTTCAAACCCACGATCACACCATGAATTTTGTGGTTCCATCAAAGTTGGGAAGGGCCATCTTACTTGCCCTTTCTTTTAAGTCTTTATCAGATTGTCCTCTTTTCCTTTTTGGGGCAACTCGTGTTTTGACGTCACAATAATCCCTAAAGGAGATATTACTTTTTGGGGCAACTGATGTTTTGATGTCACAATAATCCCCAAAGGAGACGTTCCTCCTAACTTCAAGGGCTAAACTTGAGCAGATTTATGCACGCTATTCCACATTATCAACAATTGGATTATTGACTTCTACCATGGGTTCTTCCCTAAGTAGGAAGGGGGTCTTGTAGATCTAGGTGTAAATACCCTTGTTGAGTTGTCAATTTCAGAGTGGTTGGAATGGATATCCCTCTCACTGCTTTGGTGGGTTCTAAAGTTATTGTTATTCATGTTCTAGATGGCTTGGAGGAGAAGTTGGGTTGTTCTTTCTATTTTTTCGTTTTGTTCTGTGAGGGCTTAATTGGTTTGCTCCATGAAGGCCCTCATCTTGTTGCTTATTTGTTAAATCATGAGTCATGGTGGATGTAAGCTTCTTCCTTTCTCTTTCCAAAGCACTCTAAGCCCTTTGGCTAATTTGCATTAACTATTCTCTATCTCTTAGGCTGGAAGGAATGGTGCTCTAGTACCAATTGTAATGTCCCCTTCCTAATTTGCCCTAGAATTTATCCTAGACTCGCAATGGAAACGAATTTGAAATTAGGGTAGGGTTACATCTTACCAAATAAATATTTCTTTAAATAATGTGATCCTGGATTTGAATCCCAGAATCATAACATAAGCAACATGTTGGAAGGAATGGTGCTCCAATACCAATTGTAATGCTCGGATACCAATTGTAATGTCCCCTTCCTAATTTGCTCTAGAATTTGTCCTAGAATCACAATAGCAACAAATTAGGGTAGGGTTACATCTTACCAAGTAAATATTTCTTTAAAAAATGTGATCCTAGATTTGAATGTGAAGACCCAAGTCCTCTGCAAATTGTTTACTCTAAAGCTGATAAAAGCTACTGAAGTTTTGTTTTGGTTTTCTAAGTTTTTATTTTTTTGGAGTTATTGATATAAAAAGTAGACACAAAAAATAAACATAGAAATCAAATGCAGGAAGGAAACCCTTGAATACACATGCATACCCAGGAATGAAATGCTTAGCCTTCTTATGCTTCTACTGGCAAAAAGCAACTGTTGTAGGGTTCGATTCTCATCTAAAACTGAAAATAATTCCTCCAAATTGATGCCAATGTCTTCTAAATGATCCCACAACCTTTCTGAAAATTTCTTGAAAATAATTTAGCCTTCCTTGACCAAAAATCGCCCTCAAACCCTAGGCACCTCCTTGCTGAAATGAATGATTGCCAAAAAGCAGCCGTAAGGCCTGGGAATGAATGCCAGCAATCACCAATATGCAGCCGTCCAACCCTTTTACTGAAACCTGCAAGCTAATTAATGTTTCTCTGTAATTTCTTCTTCTAATCTGCACAATCTTGGCCTCTGAATGAAGCCAACAGATAAACAATCTTCAGTTGATATCTCACAACCTCAGAAAGCTGATACAATGAAGAAGCTATGCTCTCCAATGCCGAAAAAGCTCTGGAATTGCAGAAACCCTTGTTCTTGTTCTCCAATGCTCAGTAAATTCATAGAATGAGTTTATCAAAATGCCAAAAGAATGAATTCCATTTCTCCCTTGGAAATCTTATAATCCCTCAAGAAGTCGAATTTCCCCAAAAAGCATTTTTAATAACATCAAAAATGTTATTTCATTAATACTTATGGAAAACATTTAATATTTCGTTAAAATTGGCCTTTATAATTAATTCCTCAAACGGCCCCCTTTTAATGATGACTTGACCCTCAATTATAAAGTTAAGTTATAACTTTAAAATAAACTCTTTTAATAATTTAATATCATTTTTGGCCACATAAATATTAATAACTCTCCAACTATTTATTATTTCACTTTGCCATTTGAACTGGGAGTCAACATTGCCAATCCCCATGTGACCAAGTGTTCTACTAAAAATAGAAAGGGTCCTTCTCAAACAGCCCAAGACTTGCTATAAATAGCAACTATGAAAAACAAAGCCATGAAACCCATATAAATGCCAAATCTACAACCTTAGAGCTATGGAGAAGGCGAATATCTCATCAACTAACTAGGTCTCTGCAACAAGATGACCCTCTATCCAATCCCATTAGCCTACGAGGGCCACTGATAGGCTAATCTCACTAAACTGATGTCTCTAGTTAGAAGGGGACATCACATTGAATCCCAAAATCATAACATAAACAACACACACACATATAAGGGTTAGACAAGATCACATCATATTCATTTTCTATCAATAATATTATACAAGCATATTAGGGTTTGGAGGAAGAAACATGATAGGTCCACTCGAAGCCATTTCTACACTAAGCCCAAGAGTGGATGTCTACCAGAGCCCTCTTTGCTTACTTAGTGGTTTGCTTGTACCTACTTTCCCTATCAATATCTCATCCTCTTAAAGCCAAGTACCATCTTGCGGAGTTGGGCAAAGGTTGTAAGGGGTTTCATGGTCCTATGTAAGTGCTCTCTTGTCCCTAGGAGCCAGTTATATGGTCAAACTCTAGGATGGCCTACCTAAATGGCCCTCTTATAATCCTCCTCTTACACCCCATGCCCTTCCAACATGATGGGTTTCAGACATTCAGGCATATCTTATATCCTATAATGAACATTCACTTGAGAAAAGAGCATTAACAATTATGCATAAGCATCATGTCTGTATATACCACAATTGCTTGTGAAAAGGAAAAATGTTGAAAATGGCATTTCTGATATAATATCAGTCTGTGGTATTATGCCCAATCTGAAGATAAATTCCTTGGGTGTAAAAAGTTGTTCAACTTCTATGAATCAATCTACACTTGTGTTCTTATGTTGGCTACTTTGATATTCCTTAGTAATCGTATTTGTTTTATGAATGTGTATTGATTTGATGAAATGTCCGCTGAATGTATTTCTGTGATTGGATGATGCCTCCTTCCATTGCAATCCTCTTCATTTTATATCTTATAACTCCTTGTGAGGAGAGGCGATTCTTGTGAGGGGACATGTCGCTTACTTAATTACAAATTAATTACTTATTTCTTTCTTCTTAGTCACACCCCTTCACATTTTATTAACCACTTAATTATTTCCTAAAGTCGTTGTTTGCTATTGGCTTGATCGATGTTTGTTATGGCTTGATCACTGGTTTGTTGACAAATCGCCTTCTCTACAACATATTCATTTCTTATTCACTGTTTTATTACCTCTTATCTCCTTCGTTATGAGAAGAGTCTTCTCTTGATGAAGGGTCATGACACTTCTTTACCAAAACTAGAGGTATATGGCCACGTACACTCAACAAGTATTCAATTTTAGATCTCAATCATTGCAAGTGACTTTTAGGATGACCAAATTCATTACTTTGTTCTTTTGTCCTATCTCTTTCAATGTAAATGTCAAGCACTAAATGGCTGCTTTAGCCACCAACTCAGATAGTGATAGAAATATGAGATGTCGTCCACTCTTTCTAGTGGTCATCAAAGGGCTCAAGTTCCTACTTCTAGCAGCAAAACTAGATGGTGAACTACCCTGTATCATTTACAGTTTAGAACTTTGGACAATAAGAGCATAGACTCATTAAAAGCTTTCTATCGTGCTGAAGTGTTGTCAACCTTGAATGTGAAAAGAGAAACTAGAAGGGGATCATTGTTTCTTGACTGACAAGGTGTCAACATCATTAGAAAGATCCTTGTGTGCATTTCGACATGGAATAGCTTTGATTCTCCAGTAATAAAATATTATTGTTAGTCCTTTCACATAGTATTCCTCTTTTTAGGTTTTTCATTGACCTTAAGTTGTTACTGCATGAATGTTTTAGGATTGTAATAAATTAATTGAGTCCTTGCATGGATAATAAGACTAAACCCCCCAAGTGAGGTATATTATAGAGGTTGTATCTAGGAACAAGGTGACAATTACAATTGTATAAAGGCTTAACAAAAGCAACCACATACTTCTATGAAATATTACAGAAAAATATAGATAGGACATTTTCTCCAGATTTTTCAAAATGTATCACAGAAATTCTACAAAACAAATTTGCATGCAACTGATTTGTAATCATCCAATAGATTATGCTGAAATCATAGAACCCTGATATTAAATATGAAGATAAAACATTACAATCTCATTTTCAGATCAGATATGAAATACCTCGAAACACTGCAAGTTTGTCTTCAAAATAAACTTCACAAATAAGCCCAGTTGTGAACTCCATCACGAATCCACCCTCCAGAAACGAATTGGGTTTCCGTCCAATCCGCTAAAAGAATCCCAAAGGTTCCCGTCCTCAGGAAACTAGAACTAAAAACAAGAAGCTCTCAGAGCTCTACCAAAAGAAATGAATAAACCAAGCCTCCTCCAAAATGGGCTCTTCACTTCATTTTATAACTTTTTCTTAGAGATTCTTCAATCGACTTGTGAATGTGGGATAAATAACTTTTCCCTTTAAAATATCATTTCTCACTTAAAGTGAATAAAATGTTCTTTTAATAATAAAGTGACTTATAATAAAATGTACTTTAATTTAATAGTCACTTTATTAAATAAACTATTTAATCTTCAGGCATTAAAATAACCTATCAATCGGACTCGGAAAACCATGTGTGATAACTCCTTGGAAAGATCTCGGCGAGACACTCCAAGTCCAATAGTGAAATGCCAAAATCACAGAGCCCATTGTCGAATTACTATAAATAGTAAGCATTTGGAAACCCTATTGAAACAACTCAGCTTGGCCTGAAACTGGAATTGCCTAGGCCAAATTTCTCTCTAGTCCCTGTAAAGTCCTAGTTAGCCCATGGGACCAAGGCAAAATGGGCTAACACATTATGAATTGATGAGCTAGAAAGGGAACATTACATACTTTGCATACACCTCTAGTAACACATTGGTACTAATTTATTTATGCTTTCTTTTATGACTTGTCCTTAGCTTTGGATGCACAGATGAAGAAACGTCCTATATTCGTAGTTATAAAATTTTATTTGAACTAGTTACCCAAAAAAAGATCTAGTTCTAGTTTCAAAAGGGTAAAAATGTTGACAACATCTATGGACTTACTACAATAGAGACTACTTTAGGAAGCACCTTAGAGAATCAAAAGAGTAAAAGTGTTAAGGACCTCTTTGGGTTTGCCCCGACAGAGTCTATGTTAGAAAGTACCTTTATAAGTTCTAAGCTTTCAAGTTTGTTAGGGTTTCAATTTGAAAAATCAAGGAATCCACGACTTATAAATTAAAAATATGTCATTTTCAAACTTATGATACCATAAACCCAAAAATAAGGCAGTAATTTCCATCTACAAAATACCTGATTATAAATGAAATCATACAGCATATGGCAACCCAAAATTCGCATATCATCTTGTCGATTCTGCTCAAGAAGAGTATGGATCATGCTCAGAAGACTGATAGCAAAAAGTGGCCTACAAATAAAAACAAAGAAAAACAGTCAAGATGTTTTCTGTCTTCCAAAAGATTTGAATTTATCATATCATAGAAGTACATATGACATTTGTCGATTCAATCTCATCAGCAAACTAAAATTAATAAATCAAAAGAGGCACAATGAGGAAAAAAATAATATATTAGAAAGCAGAGGTCCCTCACAGCAAACATTAAAAATGGTCAGTGCAACTTTTAGAAACAATTACAACTAGAATGGCAGCTACTCGTGGAAATGTCGAGAGATATAAGAATAATCACATTGGAAAAATCAATGGTGAAACATCCACTATTAATTATAAAGAAAATAAGAATATTCAATATTTAAATAAGTATATAAGATAAATAATAAGAAATATTTTATGGTGAATTGAAAAGCAAAATGCGAAAACATTTTATAATTAATCTCTTCCTTTTTTTAGAGGGGTAAACACTTTGACCCGGAGCTATGAACTGGTGAGGCCACAAACGGGGGACCTCATCTCCAATGAGATTTGAACCTTGATGGCGTGAACAACAACACAACTACTTAACCACCACAACATGCCAACATTGGCAATTAATCTCCTTCTTTAACATTAAACAGCATTTCTTTATTTTTTCATTTACAGAGATTAGCTGAAGTTTCAAGAACCAGGAATTAAGTCATGAACAAATATGACATGAAGTCTAAAATAGGGAAACTAGTTTACTGTAGCTAAAACATATTAAAACTAATGATGCAGAAACAAAACTAGATAATTGCTATATTTTTAACATGAATTTCATGCTAGATAGACAAAAAGTTACAAATAATTTCCTGGAATAGAAAACTAGCGACTTTGGATTGATTTATTATAAAGGCAAGATTGTATTGATAATAGATATGGGTTATAATATCAGCTCAGCTCTCAGCCATGACAGAGGCAGGGAAGTGAGAGGAATACACAATACCTTATCCTCCTTGGCCTCATATTGTCCTTAACTGATGGTCCTTAACCATCTTTATGAGGCAGCCTTGTGGTCCTTAACCATCTTTACAGGGTGTCATACCTAGTGAGGAATCTTTCATTGTTCCCCCTCCTTGCACTCCCTCCCTTCCTTCCACGTGATCGATTATGATTTATGGATGCCATTTCAACAGTTATATATACATCTCAAGTCTGATTTCTTTATCTCAGATGTCTCTCTTAAATCAATTTCTTTGATCGCTTCTTTATATCAAATTAACATTCTATTGATGTCTACTGCAAACTGCAATTATAATATCAAGCTCCTGTACATCAATATGACTGCCTTACATCAGATCTTATTCTGTTCCATCTTCTCTTGAATGCATAATGTTTGATACTTATACCCTCCCCTTGTGGCAGAAGAGTCACGTCCCTTCAATGAATGGACACTAGTAACCAATGACATCTCGTAATTAATAACTTAATCGCAACCTTTGAGGATTGAATGACATCATTAACTGAGTGCTGCCTTTACCAGGTATAATCGCTGTTCTTATAGTTATAATGAATTTCAACCTCTGCTATTTGTTTGATTGTCTCTGCTGTATATATGATTGCTTCTGCTGATGTTCAATGCCTTTTCTTTTCTTTCCCCCTCAAATGGAATTCTTCTTTTATATCTCCCTTTGTGTTGGGAGTCACACCCCTTCACCGCCAATGTCCTTTTCAAAAGGTTACACCCCTTCTCTTTTGTTTGTTGCCTTTGCTTAATAAACACTTTATTAATTATTCGCTATTGCTGTCCTTTGCTTAGTTGGCCCTAATCATCACTGCCCTTGCTTAGTAGGCCCTAATTGGCCAGATTTCATATTTTATAATTTCTGCCCTTAACCCTGCTCACTATCCTCCGCTTTTCATGATTGCCGCTTCTTGCCTTAATCGCTGTTTCTGGTTTTGGTTTCTATCTGTTATGTCTGTTCTTACAATTTAGAATATTTTCTTCTATCTTTCTGATTAATTCTTCGTCTATATCTGAGTATGATCACTGTAAATCATATCTGAGTAAGACCTCTGTAAATCAGATCTGATCTTACTTTCTGTGTTGTGCGTTCATTTCAGAATTCAGAATCCTTTTTCTAATCTTCCTTGATACTTTGTCCCAAGGCCTTTCTTCTCCTTCTTATATCCCTTAATGAGAAAGGAGACACCCCTTCATTTGGCAAGGGACACCGCTTTTCAAGTTAATTGCTGCCCTTCCCCATGGTCGGCCCTTTATTATTGATTTCTTTATTATCCTAAATTAATCATTTTATTCTTGGCAAAGGAAATGTGCAGGTATCTTCTGAAGGGAAAATTTTCATTTTTCTCAATGTGTGCTATTTTCTGAAAATAGAGCTCAATTTTCTCTCTATGAATCAGATAATGCACCATTTTCCCAATTTGGATGTCATATTTAACAAATACAAAAACTATATAGTTCACAAGGAATCAAAGAAAACCACTGTTGTTGGTATCAAAGACCGCAGTTTGTATCAGTTTGTTGATACTGGACAGGTTCAAAAGTGTGCACTAGTAATCAAGAGTGCATCTAATATCAATGCACTATGGCATCAACGATACGAGTAGCTAAAATTATCTTACCTCTCTCAGTTAGCTTAAGAGATTTGGTGGAGGTATAACCTAGCATCCAACAAAAGATACAAGATGTTTGTGGAGCTTGACATACTTGGAGAGCCTCAAGAGTCCTACAGCTGATTCGTGCACACATTTGTGGAACAATGAAAATGGCATCAATCATTTTCTTTTGTATGTTCAAGATTTCAATAGGAAAAGGTTGATCTTCTTCTTGGATCAAAATCAAATGGGCTTAACGAATTTCAAAAGTTCAAATCATTAGGAGAGGAGTCAAGACGTAACATCATAACTCTTAGATCTGATAATGGATGTGAACTTTGTTCAAACAAATTCAATGACTTTTGTGCTAAATATGATATTAAACAGCAATACACAACACCCTATACTTCACAGTAGAATGGAGGAGTTGAGAGAAGGATCCATAAAATTACATAGATGGTCTAGTGTATGTTGGATGATAGAAGTGCTCCCAATAAGTTGTGGGTTGAAGCAATTTACACTGTGGTTTATCCACTCAACATGTCTCTGACATAGGTAGTGAAGGAGAAGACTCCAAACAAAGCTTTGTTTGTGACGAAACCAAAAGTGAACCATCTTAAGGTCTTTGGTTCTACTGCATATCTATGGATTCCAGATGCAAAGAGAACAAAGTTAGACCCTAAGAGTAAGAAGTTCGTGCTTACAAGGTAAAATGAAAATCATAAGGCCTACAAGTTGATTGATGTTGACACTGGCTACTTGACTTTCAGCAGAGATGTAATCTATGAAGAAGTTGGGCCCTTTCAACTCTCTTCAGGGATAAAGATTACTGAAGTTCAACCTATTAAAGCTAAGGATTCAGGTGTTCAGCTTCAGCTGGATCCAACTGGAGGGGGAAGATTCTGAGCATGAAGGGTCTTTAGATCACAAATCCACCTTGATTGTATCTTTAGATCAGTCAAGTCAAATATCCAAAGCTGCAATGATTAAGACCTAAGTTACCAATTCGCAGCCTCAGGGTCTGGATGCGCAGGTGGATGCGCTCAGACCGGGATGCCCTGGGGATGCGCACAGGAAGCGCATCCAGGGCAGCCGGATGCTCTCTGGATGCGAAACTGCAATGATTAAGACCTAAGTTACCGATTCGCAGCCTCAAGGTCTGGATGAGCTCGGACGCGGATGCCCTATGGATGCGCATCCACAGGGTAACCGGGAGCATCCGGATGCATCCACGGCTAGGCACTGTTTTTTTTAATTTTTAAAAAGAAAAACAACTTATAAGCACTTTATAACATGTGCTTTTTATCATTTATTAATCTTTTTTTTGGCCCCTAAACCCTAAAATGGCCCTAAAAGAGGCCATTCATTCTTTTTTCAACTCATTTTGTTTGCAGTTGGGCTCTCTTCTCATTTGGTCTCCATTTTGGCATTTTGAAGGCAAAGTGATTATTTTCGAAGACGATCGTTCGTGGGGTGCGAGATAGCTTCCAAAAAGGAGTTCTAAGCGTCTAAGGTAAGCATTTGATCCCATTCTTGAGTCTTTTCATGAATGTTTTTGAGTTTTTGATGAATTTTTTAAGTTTGGGAAGAAATTTTTCAAGTTTTTTTCTTTTTTTTTTTAAGAAACAAAGAAACAAGTTTAGCTATCTATTTTAATATTTTTCTATCTTTTTTTTGCACTTGTATGCTTGATGTTCATAGTTTTTTTGAAATTTCTAATTTAAATTTATTTAATTTCTTATTATAGCAACGGTAAGAAATTAGATTGTACTGTGCAAGAATGGCCACCAGAGTTAGCGCTAGTCAAAGTTCAGTGGGAGGGCAAGTAGCTGATAACCTCAAAATTGATGCAGGATCTCCTTTATGGAGACATACCACAAGAATATCATAGGTTTCAGGAGGTGGCTCGTATCTTTGGAAGTGTAATGTATGTGAGAGTAAACCATTCAATAGCTCATATTCTCGGGCCCAACTTCATTTTATGGGCCCTTCTGGTAAAGGAATAGGAATGTGCAAAGGAAGCAAAAATGGGAAGGGGATGTCTAATGCACAAATAGTAGGTTTTATAAAAGAGCAAGAAGAGGTTGATAAATTGGTTAATAGATCAAAAAAACTCCTTATCAACCTCCATCCGGAAAGGAAAAAATGCAATTGCCCAATGAACCAGTTGAATCCTCCAAACATCCATTCTTGCAAGTACCTGTTTCGGAAGTGGAAGAGGAAGAAGAAGAAATTACCAGCCGCAAAAGAGGTCAATTGGCCACAGCACCTAAAATGGAGACAAGAGAGCTTGATGATCAAGCCATTGCACGTTGCCTCTATGCCAATGGTCTTCCTTTCAACTTGGTGAGATCGCCATATTGGAAGGACATGATGGCAGCCATCAATAAAGCACCGGCTGATTACACAAGTCCCGGGTATGAAAAGGTGCGTACCACCCTATTGCAAAAAGAGAGGACTTATGTAGAGAGATCTCTTAAACCAATTAGAAGTTCTTGGAAAACTTCGGGTGTTTCTATTGTTTCCAATGGATGGAAAGATACAAGAACCTGTCCATTGATTAATGTGATTCCAGTGTAGTGTCCCCCAAAGGGGCAATGTTTTTTAGGGCAGTTGATTGTGAAGGGGAAGTGAAAGATGTACAGTTCATTTCCAGAATTCTCATTAAGGCCATAGAGATGGTCGGTAGTGAGAATGTGGTCCAGGTAATCACGGACAATGCAAGAAATTGTAGGGGTGCAGGTGCCCTGGTTGAGGGCCGATATGACCACATTTTTTGGACACCATGCACCGTACACTCCCTCAACTTGGTGATGCAGCAAGTTGGCACTCAGATAGATTGGGTGAAACAAATATACCAAGAGGGGGGGGAGATCTAGATGTTTGTGACAAACCACCAAATGTCACAATCGATATTCAAATCTTTCTCCAAATTGGAGTTGTTGAAGGTAAGTGTAATTACTAAATTTACTTTGTTTATTTAATTTTAATAAATTTTATGTCATGTTCAATTATCAATTTGTATATAAATTTGCTTAATATTTATGGACATATTGTTATTAACTTACTTAGGTTGTTGAGACCCGATTCGCGTCTCATACTATTGTTATGAGACGACTTGTCAAGGTGCAAGAGGCATTGAGCCAAATGGTTATTTCCAACCAATGGAGTATGTGGAAGGCTTCAAATTTAGAGAGGGCCCAAAAGGTCAAGGCATTGGTCTTGGATGACAATTGGTGGGCTCGTTTGCAATTTGTATTGGATTTCACCGAGCCTATCATGACTATGCTCCGATTTGCAGACACAGAGAAACCTTGTTTGGGGGATGTCTAGGATGGCATAAAAACAATGGTGGAGAAGGTAAAACTTGAAATACAAAAACATGAGAATGACCCCATACAATGTGAAACCTTATGCAACACGGTGGAAACAATCATTCATCATCGTTGGGATCTCTGAGGTACTCTGGTGCTGAAATACTTGGTATGCCAGATAGAGTAGCACTATATGCGGATGAAGAAGTTGCTAATCGGTGCTACAAAGCCTTTGTAAGACTCTTCCAAGATGATGAAATGCACAAAAAAGTTAGGACAGAATTTGGCTTATTTGCCTCGGGAATAAAACATAGTCCACTTGCAGTAAAGGACCAATACGACATGGCAGCTACAACATGGTGGTACCTCTATGGTCAACCATTTAAGAATCTACAACCTCTTGCAATAAAGGTCCTCTCACAAGTAAGTTTTTCTTGTTTTTTGTTTACCACTTGTATTCTACAATTTAGTACTAACATACTTTAATTTGCTTTACATTTTTATGTTTAATTTTGTGCACATTGTCCAAGTTGCTAGTTCTTCTGCTGCTGAACGGAATTGGAGTACATACTCCTTTATCCACTCAGTGAAGCGTAATCGGATGGGCTCAAAAAAATCTGAAGACTTGGTTTACATTCATACAAACTTGTGTCTTTTGTCACGTAAGGAGGAACACTGCAAGGATGGGGCAGCCAAGCTTTGGGATGTAGCCCCAGAGTGTGCGAACTTGGAGGCAACTGTTGAGGATCTTACTAGACTCACTTCAAATTATGATGTTGATGATTACATCTCGACACGTGCTGCATCTAATACAAGTGGAACCGTTTTGGATTCAAATGATCTTGAACTTGCAGTAGTTGGAGATGAAGAGGATTTTTTTGAGAATCCTTATGATTCCGATTAGTGAATCTTGATTGACGAACATTGAATCATGAACTACATTTTGATTTCGTATATGATATATATATCCAAAACCCCCCAAAAAAATCGTGCATCCACGCAGCTGCACCCGAATCGGTAACTTAGATTAAGACTCATTAAACCCAAAGTCCAAACATAATTCTGGTCGCATATTTATAATAGCCCATTTTCTTAATCTCATAAAGCATCTCCTACATAAAGGGTACATATTGTGGCTTGTTACGACCTTTGCATTTGGACTCCCATATTAGAGAACATTTTATGGCATCAAATTTACAAGAACTAAACTAGAACAGTATATGAGGTCAATTGCATTAACAAAGTTAAAGAAATACAGTTATATAGCATATCAACACATGGTCTGCAAGGCCTTTTGAAAGGACAATACAACCTAGAGTAGAAACTAGCAGATGCATTGCCGCAATTCCTTGCTGCCAACAATTTCACCTTCCTAGCAGCCTGAAACCAATTCTTAAGCCCAAACATTTTAAGTGAAACTAGACCTTCATGTACTTTTCATGATTTTATAAAGCATTTCCTATCACAAGGCAATGCATCTGTGGCTCAAAGAAAATTTATCATTTGCAAGGACTTCCATTTTATGAAACATTTCATGGTATGACATTTAGAAGTATCTAAATCGTTAAAAACCGAGGTACTATATCAGAACAGGATCTAAGGTCAATTGCAATAATAACATGGCAGAAAAAATAGTTAAAAATTAATATGGTGTTTCAGAAACATGGTCAGTGAAACCTTCTGAAAGGAAACTAGAGCCTAAACTGTAAATCTAGCTTTTGCATCACTGCAATTTCTGACTGACAACAATTGCACATTCCACCCAAGCAAACTGAAAACAACCCTAAGGCCGAAACATTTCTAATGAAATTAGATCATGTACTTACATCTGATCTTTGCATGATGAAAGTAATTTGCCATATGCGCTCATTATAACTCGTACAGACCCAAAGTGCTCATTCCGCAATTCTTTGTAGCCCCTCTGTTCCAAGAGGTTGGCTATCTGAAATCAAAAAGAACAAAAGCATAATTGACAGAGAATGTGTTCATCTTCAACCAACAAAAGAGACATCAATGCCTACGCTGTGCTGGAAAGAGGAGCCTCAATTTAAAGTAGTAAATACTTCGTTCAAAAGTCAGATGCTTCACTGACAGACACATGACAAAAAGTTTCAGAATAAATATAAGAGAGACCTTTGGTATACGCAATGGATTCTTTGCTGCATACTCGCAGAGTTTGGCAATTTTGCGATCATTCGGAGGTTCGTCCTGGCACAAAAGAGTTCCATACAATTTAGTCACGGGGCATAATTGGTTTAGCTATAACTTACAAACAACACACAAACAGAAATTCATTTTCATGCCTACAGAATTGTATTCCTGAAAATAATTTAGAACAAGAGAAGATTTGAAGTTATTGGAAAAAAATAGATGGAGCATAGTTAAAACTTTTGATACATCTTGTCTAGTCTTCAAGAATGTCTAAGAAAACAATAGTGTTCAAGATTATTAATAAGAAATCTGAAAAGATATAGGATAAAGAATGTTAATGCAATTCTAAAGTTCATTGTAATTCATTTAGTGGGAAAATGTATCAAAACCAACCATACATTGTACAATACATAACACCATCTGAATGGGCAGTTATGGTAAACTCCCATTGATGGGAGCCAAGGTTCATTTCCTACATAAACACAAATATGTTTTGTATTTGCTCTGTCTGAATTATAAGCATGTGGGGGTAGTCCACATACACTGCATTGTGCAGCAACTGGAATCACTATCCTGACCGTCAAAGAACTTGCATATGCAAAAGAATAACCAGGCAGTTCTATTTCAGTTGTTATAACAATTTCATTTATGCAAAGAGTTATTAGTTTTAATAAAGGTCCATATTTAAGTTTTTTTAAACTTTACCAAACACACATTCATTGGATAGACGGCTCCAAGCTGCAGATAAAACTCCAACGTGAGAAATCATAAATACATGCATCAAGCCACTATTGCTAATGAATATGGTACCAATTGTCCCACAAATGTTTGCTTCTATAGAACATCTTATATAGTGGTCCCATGGACAGGGCTTGACTAAGCTTTATTACTAGGTGTTGAGCTTTCATAGGAATGTTTAGCAGTCAAATGTTTCAATGGACATCTTTCGGCTTGTATATATAATTTTAGGAGTATTAACTGCCATTTGCTAATTTTCATATGTAACTCTTTGTAGATGATTAAAATCTACTTCCGCATTGTAACCTAACCACATCTCTGACTTCTGTCATTAATCCTGCATCAGTAAGTAAGGCCATCCTTCCTCTAACGGGTAATTAAATAGATTAAACTAACCCCACCTTCACCTATAAATCAAATCATATTTAATTAATCACCTTAACCTTCCTCCATAACTAATAGATTAGATAAATGTTCATCTAATTAATTAGGCTAATGCACATCCTTTTCTCATTTAAAAATAAATTAATAAAGCATTCCCACCTCACCAAAAATCAAACTTTTACATCTTGACCCTCCATTCAAGTTCAATCTTAACCATCCACTTGCACTTCCCTCAAACATCCACTTGTGTGAATCTTGACCCTCCATTCAAGTTCAATCCTGACTAACCATTTGAATTCTCCTCAAGCCTCCACTTGCTCGCATCTCATCTCCCGTGCAAGTTCAGACAATACTAGCCCTTCATCCACTTGATTTAATCCTACCATTCCACATGCATCCTTCTAATCCCTCCTCATATGCAACTGAAACAAATCCTAGCTATCCAATCTAAAACATGATCTCAACCATCCCTATCATGAGCTAAAAATCTATATAAACCTTCAACTTAAAGACACTATCCTATGTCGAGGTGCTGCAAAGATCATAGATACATGCTGCCAAATTGTTAATCTCATCATCTGCAACCCACATTTCGAATGTATCAACCTTTCACCCAAGATCTAAAAGCTCATCAATACATCAAAGAGGTACAATGCAGATGTTTATCACTGCAATTTGTTGCTAATGCCTTCTTTGATTTACAGAGGTATGCTGTGAAGTTTAAAGTAGGAATTGCATGCATATTCCCTGGTTCTCCTCTAGATTTTGATGTTCACAATCTTAAGTAGGCACAGAAAACTTTCAATCCCCTTTCTGTAGAATCCTAAAAATCCTCCTCCTAAACATTACCTGCTTCATTCTTTTAGAAAGACTCTAATTTTAGCATTTCTTCACTGGATAATGTTCGATGGGACCATCTTCAGCTTAAAAATTGAAGCAATAAGTGGCGTGAATGCTTTAAGAATCAAATGATTTTGTCTATTTTATCTAGTGTGGGTGTCAAGCAGCATTTCATTCAGTTTAATATCCACCATTAATGACAAATCTAGTCTTTAGAAATAAATTATTTGAACTCCAATCTGTAATGTACATTGCATGTACATTGCATTTTTTAAGGTAATTTGATATCAAGATAATCAAAGAATATATCTGTACACTTGGATCACTTTTAATCAGAGTCTGTTATTTTCATGAATGATTGACTAAAGAGTAAATGACAATTCCACAAGTTTCAACTTATTTTTGTAATCTTCAATTGATTCTGCAGACGATCAGAATGAATCTTCAGGACCTAGAAATGACGTACAGAAGCAATGAGGGCCTTCTTATGCATAATATTCCGTTAGACCACCTGTAGCTTAAAAATTGGAGCAGCATCACCCTCCATGACATCACTTATCAAAAAATCTTGTCAATATTTGTTCTAATGTGGATGTCACGCTGCATTTGCTTCAGTTCTGTGCGCACAATCAGTGAAATGTCAAGTCTCATCAAGAGAACATTGCATTTTAATAGGATTGGATATCAGAATAATCTGAGGATGGAAGCGTACACTTTAAACATCTTTTGTCAATATCTGTTATTTACATCAATGACTGACTCGAAGCTTTTCCTCGCTGTCATTTTCAATTGACTAAGTTGACAAAGAGAATGATATTTTCAGGGCCTAGAAAGGACCTAAACAAACAAAAAATGATATCCAATGACACATCTCACCCCTCAATTATTCGCATATCAAAATCCCATAAAAATGCAATTCATTGCATTTCCAATAGGATTCGATCTGAACATGGATTTGTCGACCTGAAACACTGTTTCAGGCAATCTCTTCTTTTAATCACCAATTGATTTAATGAAAATTCTATGAATTTCGTCATTTTCAACTGACTCCGCAGGCAATGCAATGAGAGATACTTTTAAGTGGATTCATGACAGGATATCCTGTAAATCAAAGACATTGTATTTTACACGTTTCTAAAGAAGGGGAACCAGGTATAGTGAAAGATATCCAACTAAGGGTAAAAGTTTCTTTGTCAAAAGAATGAAACTGCAAGACCTCAAATGAACCTACCCACCTGCGGATCAAGTCAAGCGTGAATTTTATAGATAGGAAACACCCTAGACGACAAGAAGGCCTAGAGAATCCAAAACAGAAAGTTTACGGAGCCTTTCAAGACCACGTTTCCAATTATTTTGAACTAGACATTCAATGCTTTGCAAAATGACTCCTCAAGTCATGTTATGTATTCTACGAAACGAAACATCGGCTTAGAAAGGACATGCAGAAGCCAAAAAGCCATTTAAGAGTGACATGCGATGGCAGGTCTGAAGACCGGGATCCTGGTGAACTGAACCTTACCTTAAACTTTACACAATATTTTTTATGGTCATGTTACGAATTTAAAAGGCTGGAAACAACCTAGGCTTAGAAGGATCTTCACCAGCCGAAGAAAAGGCCTTTCAAAGGTGGCTTTGAAGAACGATCCTGAGATTATCTTGAACTGAACTATAGCTAACTTTGCTAAAAGAACCCTCTTCTCATGTTATATTATATAATGGCAGCAAACAACCTTGACTTTACAAATGAACTGACTACAATGCACATAGAATTACCATCCACAGATCTGACGAAAGATACATATGACTGCACATGACTAAAGTTCTTCACAGATACCACTATTGGATGAAAAACACGGTGAAAAGTAGAACCCACCTGGACTTTAGGGAAAATGTCAGCAAAGAGCTTCTTGTATCTCTTCACAGGCTGGCGGGACCTTGATCTCAGCCCTGGGCAGCACACACACATTCGCCCACATACGGGCAGAACTTTTCTGGACATAAAACCCATCCTGCAACAATACCCAACTTTTAAAACAGTAACACCCTGCACAGAACTCAGTTCGGAACACAGGTGCAGTTAACAACTTCAGAAAAACGAAAGGAGACTTGAAGCCTCATTCATATTTCAGGGTTTCTCCTATTCCTATATTTTGGGAATCTGTAATGCTACTTGGGTACAGTATACAGTTTCGCGTACCGGATATTGGTAATTCTTAAATAGTTTAGTAGTACTTGAAACAACCCTCGGTAACTGAAAATGACTTGGGTGTGTAAGGTGTTATACTGACAACCAATTGACCAACATTTTTTTCCCTTATATTAATGTCAACAAATGAAGAATATTCTGCTCTGCTTTAACTTGAATGGGCATGCTCAAAAAAAGTATGAAGAGGAAGCTTGCACCGGGTAAGTCTGCAATAAGGATGTATAAAAAGAATAACAGACAATGACCAGGGCTTTTATAATGAACATAAAAATCAAACCATAATGAACCCGATGACCATATGATTAAAATAGCATATGTCACTGCTATAATTACGCTGAAAATTTTGAGTACAGCAAAAGTTGCAGAGCCTGTCTAGTGGCAGGCATGTGGGGTTGGAGATGTGTAAAAGTAAGATTTGCTGGGTAATCTGACAAAAAAATGAGATCTGAAGCAAGGAATTTCTTTTGGAGTGAAATACACCCTTTTAAGCCTAGCCAACTCCCCCACTTATCTAGCTTGATTTGATCTAAAGTTACAAAATTACTTTGTTCACTCCAGATATATTTTTTTATGATAATAATGTATGAAGTTATTAGGATTCATGTGCCGTCGCCATCTTCCAGTTCATTTAGTGGGTCTCGAGCCCACAAATTCAAACTATTGAATTTTTATGACGTTTTCCTCAAAACTCAAAGACTTTTTAATCAGTTTTCTCCACATAATATTTGTTTTTTTGGAATTCTATTCTCTCGCTTTCATTTTGTTCTTGGTTTTATTTATGTGCAGTCCAATTTATCTCTCCACAAATATTTATCTTGGAAAGGGAATCGACAATTAAGTTAGAACTTCAAATACTGATTTTATATAAATTGGAATATTTATTAGTTTATATGTGTAATATTATACTATTTTTAAACTTTTTAATAAATAGACATGTCTAGTTTGGCTTAAGTCTCTCCTAAATAAGACTAAATTATTTATATACTAGAGCAATTAAAGGACCTATATGAAAAAACCAAAGCCTAAAGTCAACTATGCTACTAATATTCTAGTGCTTGCACCAAAATGAGGTGCAATGGTTATGTTAATAATACTAGCAATCGCACCTTAGTATCCAATAGGTACGCCGCAAAGGTATGAAAGGTCAACTAAGTATTTGTCTCTATGTCCATCTCTCCCTCTTATCCTCTATGTATCTATTTATCTCTCTATCAATCTATCTCACCATCTATATCTCTTTCTATATAATCCTCCCTGTCTCTCCTTATCTATGTCTCCCTTTGTATCTCCCTAGATCTCTTTCTATCTTTGCCTCTTGATCTGTCTATCTATTTTTCTCCTATTCCCCACACTCTATATTCATCTCTATCTCTATCTTCCTCTCCCCCTCCATATCCAAACACATCCCCCTCTCTATATCCATCCATCTCTCTCCATCACCCCCTTCCTATACCTTTAATCTCTATAACTCCATATTTCTTTCCCAATCACTCCTTCTACCTCTATCTTGTTATCCTTCCATCCCTCTCTATCCCTATATATATATATATATATATATATGCCTTGATCCTAATGAACAAGGCATGATCTTAATGGAAGGCAACAATATTTTGTTGTCTTGCAGGGGTGCGAACCTAAAGTTCACAAAAAGTATCTTGAATCTGCCAAAATGGGAACAGAGCACTACAGCTATGAGGGTTTGCGACAGAATCTGCTCATTTTCCATTATCAAGGAAAAGTAGTTGTAATCGGGGGATTCGTGATTTGGAAGAAGATGCATTGTGCGTCAAGATGCTTCACTTGAAAAGAGGGAAACAAGAGGTGTGTGATCTGTTGCTAGATGAATTCAGGCATAGCGCTTTGTCTATATGGATTTCCTCAGTTGTCTTTAATGGAAAAATTTATGTATTGGATAAAAATAGTGGGTTTATTACATTGAGGGTTGTTTGATCATGGTGACAATCTTATGAGCACCTCTTATTTCACGTTCGGCGGCTTCTGCAAACTATTTTGTATATTTGATTACCATTGCCTCGATACCAATCAACAATTTTTCGAATGAATTAGCTCATGTTGAAGTATTTATCAGGTACAAGATCACTATAATATAATTTTCTAGCTTAACATAGGGTTAAATAAATTCAGGAGGAGCGAGGTGTTTCATTGTCTATTTACCCTATCATAAGAATACATATTGTCTTCATGCAAGATAAATGTGGCAAGGAATTAACATGACTTTTACGAAAAGGTTTTACTCACTCGAGGAGTTTCAAATTGTTTGTCAATCCTCTGCTTCCCAAAAGAGACCATGTGATGCAAGAAAATATTCAATTGCCCCAAAAGGTAATGACTATGAGAGCGTGGGCATCTTCTCTTTCTTCTTCACAATGTGTTAAATATTTATGTTTATTGTGCAAAGCTAGATTGATCAGAGATAATGGAAGAAGCTAGATTGATTCCCAATTTTAACTATGTTACCAGAAATGAGAAACGAGAAACAAAATTGCAATGGAATCGTGATGAAAAATGCAATATCTAGAAGTTGCTTATATATTTAAATAGTTTTAGAAAATTATTTAAATTTATTTGATATTCATAAAATAAGTTATATTATTTATAATATAATGATACATATTTTAAAAAAATGCATGCCTTTAAAAAATTATTAAAAAAATATAATCTTGAAACAGTTAGTATACTAAACATATGGTACGCATGGAAATTGAAATCTATCGTATCCTGAAACTAAGGGTTTTCTACTTTTAGTATGTTAATAAGTCAATGTGGATTAAAGTCATGCACGCTAGACTAGAAATCAAACATCAACATTACTAATGTTACAGTAAAAAGGATCGAGAAAGTACAGAGATTTATGTAGATAAATAAATATTACTAATGTCACGGTCAGAAAAAACTTGAAAATGTCTAGAAATTTCTAAAGATAAGTATGAAAATTTTACATTACTGACATTACAGTTTAAAAAAATTCAGAAAGAATGGAGAAATTCGATGAGCTTTTTGCAACGGTTGAACGAATGACCAAAACTAACAGTAGAACAGTTTTTATGAGGGTAGCACTCGAGACACGGATGAACACAACAACAAAAGGAATTTTCTATTATCTAAATAAAGAAGCTATTACATTGACATTACATCCAGAAATAAAAACTACATGCCTCTCAGGCTATAATACTATCAAATTTTGGAGAAAATCCCTTCTCCCAATACCTCCTCCCAAAAACTATTTTCCCACCTAGAAGATGGGCCTAAAATAACATATTTTCAGTTTAGAGCCAAAATTGAAATTTACACTTTTAAATTTGGTGGTTGGGCGCCCAACCAGAGGATTTGAAATTTAAATTTGAAGCATGTGCAAAAACTGGGCAATCCTCAAAAAGTGGTCGAACTTCCGGGGGGCTTAACTTTTGATCTGGGAATCTGATTGACAAATCGTTTACATCGTCAGAAAGCTCTTTGAGCAGACTACAACATGTAAGGAGGAATATAGTTGTCCCCCATTTTTGAGGGTGTGCGAGACCATTTAGTGCTTTAAACCTGACTCCAAAGAATTTTTTACAAGTTTTCTAAAACTTAAACCTGCAATAACTTTCAAATGGTGAAAGATTTTGACCTCATTCTTTTTCCAGAGTGCTTAATATTCTATTAACAAGATTCTCATGAATATATGTCCTCATCTACTTTTTAATTCAAACCCACCTACAAAATAGCATGTTTCACTAAAATGTAGCAATTTCCTTAAAAATAGCAAGCTAGCCCAGAAACGTGGTTGTGGAATTTTGAGATTTGGAACCTCCAAATTTACCCAAATGGGTATCCATAAATGTAAACTAACATCAAACAAGAACTATAAGCAGATGTTTTTTTTTTTGGGTGATGCAAGATTTGGATATCCATAAATGTAAAATAACATCAAACAGGAACTATTAAAGCAAATGTTTTTTTTTGGGGTGATGCAGGATTTCCCTAACACCATTGGATACTCCTGCATCATTTTTTCTGAGGAGTGAAAATGGAGGCCTTGAGCCACACAAATCAGCCTTCAATCCTATTTAAGACTTTCATGTTTGTTGGCATGCATAATAAAAGAATAGGTTGTATTTGGCAAAAATATTGAAGAGAGCAGAAGAGGCAATAGAATTTGAGGGCTATTTGTCTATCATGTGAAGCAAATTTAGTGAAGAGGAGTTTACAATGAATCTCTGCAATGGTTTTCATCTTCTCGCATATGCAGAAACTGATCTAGAATGAATCAAAAGCAAAGCTTAGTTCACAACCAATTAATGAAGCATTATAAAGCATCATAGACAAGAGGGTGAGGGTCAAACTTCTTGGTGTACTTGGCCGAGTAAAACTGACCCCTATGGAAAGTTACATGGCATTGCTTCACTTCAAACTCTAGAAAAGTGCCCCAAATACATTGAAGTGTTGTCTTCCTGGAAGCATCGAAATAATTAATAACTGCATGAAAATGATAGCCTGTTCTAGTATGCAATTTTCACGCAATTATGAAGTTCATGAAGTGACATCTTTTTATGTTTCACATATATGGAAAAGTGAGCCAAATCTCATTCTAGGTTGGGTGGGCAAAGAGGCTTTGAAGCCATGAGAGGGATTTTGGAAATGATAATAATTCATCTCAACATGGGCGAAAGTGGAGGATTTCTATTTAACTAGTAAGATTGGTAATGAAACATGACTTTTTGTATCGAACATAATTGGGAAGCCATACCCTTATATTTCAGTAAGCAAACCCACTTCAGAATAGAACAAATTGAGTTTCGTATATATGGCGAATAGTAGGATTCAATTTCACAGAGTAAACTGAGCTTGAAACATGAAATTGTCTACTAGACATAGCTAGAAAAAGGCATGAAAAAAATGTAGAGTTTGAATAATGCAAATTTATTGGGTTTGGAAGAAAAGGGTGACAATCAACATGAAGCAATGATTGAAGCAATTGATCTCAATGGCCATGGAGTTTGAAAAAAATGAGTTTTTAATCTCATGCTCACATTTTTAAAATTTCCCTCATTCAAGAAGATGAGGGATCTCTATAGTAAAAATGAAACAAAGAGGAAAAAGAGGGAGCCTTTGACCGCTTGTAGTTTTTAAGGCAAAATACAATGAAGAACATTTATGGCATTGTCCCATCGCTTCCACATGCATAAATGACAGTAGAGCAATTTCAATATCTATCGACGGTTATAGATAGTGCACTATATGTCAATAACCATAGATCGTTGATGTAAAGCTAGTCTATTTGAAAACAATGCACTATGAGGATTGTCCTGATAATCATCCTATCTTTACATCGAAGGTGTTCCCTTATATGAGATGGACCGTCTGATTATGCCAAATCAATGGTGCATACTCTTCTAGAAAGGATGGACGACCATTAAAAGAATCACAATCATTGCATTTATGTTGTTTTCCAGTTGTTGAGGCAGATAGTTGGGACCCTTTGCAGTCAATTTTGTCAGCTCTTTGTGTAGCCTTTTCTAGGGTTTTGAAGGGTAGTCTGATAGTATTTATTGAATCTATTTGCTTTTTCTTTTCCTATTGCTCTCCCCTGATGCCTTTGATCCATTGATCAAATCCTTCTAGCTCTCCTTGAAAGAATACCAACCCCACCAATCCTTATCAAAGCTTCTAGCATCTTTATGTACAAAATAAGTGCATGAATTTAGAGTTGGCGCCAATTTCTACCTTAAATTTCATGGCACCTGTGTTTCAGCTGTGACACTCAGGTATATATATAAATAAATGAATCCATGCGTGAAGGCTAGAACATAATTTAAATATAGAGTATCCTGCTTTCTATACACATCAATTCTTGCTTTGTCAATTTGCCTCTTCAATACCACTTTGCACGCACCCTAAAAAGGATAGTGGTTGTGCATTGCCCAGTGAAATATCGATCATCATTACGGTCAAACCCTAAAAACTATAATCAAGGGGATAATTGTTGATCTTGAACCGACAGTAAGGTGATCAAATTGTACGATCAATGAGTTTCAGTCACGCTGCTATCAACCGCCCATCCATACATGATGTATAGTTGCAGTTCATTACTAGCCATTTCCAGAGTCCTCAAATTATTAAAGATGGTGTATTGCTCATATATTTTCCATGCAAACATATTGTGATGAAGCAGAAAATAGTTCGGTATAGAAGCTTATAACATTGGAAGAAAAATCATGTTTCCTACTCAAATATTATAGACTTGTATGTAGAATGTGGAAGCATAGGAAAAGTACATGAATTTTTTGATGGGATGCCTAAAAAAAATGTGGTCTCATGGAATGCTATGATTGCAAGATATGCATAGACCTATGATTGCAGGATATGCACAAAATGCATTTACTAAAAAGAATTAAGAAACAATCAACCAAATGTGTAGGTGTAAGGTCAGACTGTGTAGCATCCTCCCAGCTTGTGCCAAAATAGGAGCTTTAGAACAGGGTATGGATATTCATCACATGGTAATCGATAGAGGAAATTTGGCAAATGTTGTAGTTGCAACTTCCCTGCAGATGTGCATGCGAAAAAGTGTAAGCATAGACATGGGATGCGAACTATTTGACTGTATACGATGATCACAGAACATGCAAAATTTGGGAGCATAGACAAGGCACATGAACTATTTGACAAAATGCCTCAAAGAAATGTGTTCCCATGGAACACCCTGATCATTTTCTTCAAAGACTTTAGAAACTTTCAACCAAATGCAATCGGTTGGTGTGAAGCCAGGCACTACAACCTTTGACACCATCCTCCTAGCCTGTGCCAAATGGGGGCTTTGGAATAGGGTATAAACATTCATCAAGCATAAGGATAGAGAATTTTTCATAGAGGTAGTTGCAACTGCTCTGGTATAAATTTATGCACAATGTAGCTACATATTCCTAGATAATTTTGATACAATAGGAAATTGTATCTACAATTTACCATACAAATTAGTGGAAAATATTTAATCTTAAGGGAGTTGAAGGTTTAGGTAAGGTATGTGTTTAGGCTGAAACTAGTGAAATAATTATTTTGTGTGTGTGTATTATATGTGTGTGACTTGTGATGTTATTAAATTGTGACAATCTACATTTATTGTGTGCTTCTCTCCTCTGCCACCATTCCACCCCCTCTTATATCTCACTTTCTTTAGACATCATCCATTCTACTCATGCTTCTCATACCACTACTAACTATACTTATAAACCTTCAATATACTAGCGAAGTAGTTCAATCAACTTAAGAAGTACAAAGTGGATGCTATGGCTATAGCTCTTACTTTAGATATTACATACAATCATCCACATTGCACACATTTAATCATCCACATTGCGCACATTTAGGATTTGAGGTTGTTACACACTCATTTCCCTGACTGAAACAAAATCTCTTTTTGTACTATTTTTGACATGTAATGATATTGTTCTCTATCTACCCCTCCTCTTTATATATTTCTTCCAAATTGATCTTCTATATCTTTGGCGTACCCATTGCACACCAAGGTGCGATTGCTAGTTTCTAGTCATTTTGACTATTAATGTAATAAAGTAGGTTGGGTGTCCTCAAAGTAAAAATGCTTGTGACATAAATATATGTTGAAGACCATGAAAATCCAAATATGAATTAATGTTGATTCATTTGGAGAAGTGAAGCAGACATAAAATGTTTGTACATTGTCAAAATCGATTAATTTAAACACATTTGTTGTTGACTCTTGTCATGCACACTCTGACACCTTTCCCTTGAAGATAACATTGTGTGATATTCACACATTGGAAAGTGGGGATTTTTTAATTTATTTGTTGTATATATTTGAACATGTAATAAAAAATCATACAAGTCAAAATAATTCAAATGAGGAATCATGCAGTGGATATTCGCCACTAATTTTGAACTCTTGTAGATAAGTTTACTTGCAAGAATGTAAACGAGCAAATTATTAATATTGTCTTCTTGTAGATGAGTATGCTTGTAAAATTAAAAATATGTAAAAATGGAATTTAGGAAAATGTCATCTCTTGTCTATGCTTCATGGATGTCCATTCATGTTCTTAAAGCTTCCAATTTGACAGAGGCAAGGTTGATGTTGTCAAAGGTCCATGGGTGGACAAACCATTTGTCAGTCAGTCATATTATATCCCTTACCTTCTTATTGTTTTCAGGCCAATTCTTGTCATATCTATGTCTATTGCTAGTAAAACATAAATTTTGAAACAACATTTTCTTCTCTACTTTAAAAAATAGTTTTAAAAATGTAAATTTATTATAATTGTATCCTATTAATTAATTTATAAATTCCTAAAATTATTATATATTAAAAGTAAGAAATATGTTATCAAAATATTTTCTTTATAGTAAAACTAAATTAAAAAAAGTTTAATATGTCAACAAGAAATATAAAATAAACATTTGTACTCTACAAAAAAAGGAAAAAGCCTTTTTGCTCTACAACTTTTCAAACTTCTACATTTTCATGGTGGACGGTAGTGATTGGGGGGGGGGGGGGGGGAAANGGTAAATCCCTATTGGGGAGCACCCACCATCGGTTGTAAAACCTGTGTGGGAGGGGTCGGTGGTCCCACTAGTCGGGATCTAGCTCTTGCTAGAGGCACAATACAAGATGATGACAATGATAAGGAGTCCAAGGATGATTTTGTTGTATTGGGCACAATTTCTAACAAGAGGGATTAGGAAAGGACCTAGAGCGATACTCTATTTGAGGGATGGAAACAAGTCCTAGTGGGTGACTGTCAGAAGGAGGTGGGTGTTGAGTTAGTAGAAGAGTGTGCACAAACAAAGGGGGAATGACTATCAGGGTTCCTGGCAATGTGGTTGACCGCACCATCTCTTCCATGAACAACACTTTAGTAGGTTTCTTCTCTTTTCAACCAATCATTGATATGGTCAGAAAGTAGGTTTCTCAGATATGGAAGCTTAAAGGAAGTGTTGAAACTAGTGCAATGTGTAGGATCTTATTTTTGTTTAAATTTAAGATAATGGAGGACATGAGATATGTTATGTATGGTTCATGGACTTATGGGAAACATATCATTTCCCTTCGTCGATGGAAGTCGAGATTTAACCTTGCAGTTGATCTAAGTTGAATAGCCCCTTGTAGGTTTGAATATTGGGTCTCCCTCTCGAATTATGGGATGAACATTTTTCCATTGGATTGGCAGCACTTTTGGTAACTATGTTTCAATGGATGAGGTCACTAAGGAGAAGTTCAATTACTATTTGCATATTTTTGTGTAAATGTAACCGTTAGTAAAACTTTGCCCAATTTTATTACTTTTCAATCAAAATTGGGGAAGTGGACACAAGTACTAGTATATGAGAATGTTACAGTCTTCTATCAAAAGTGTAACAAATCGAGCCATGTGATTTCTGACTGTAAGGCCCCTAAAAATGAACAAAAAAAATTAAAGGGTATCTCTACCTCCCCTTTGAGGGTTAGTGTGCCTCCAAAGGGGGTTGGATTAGATTATGATAGTGACTAACATCCCTTCACAAATGGGCTTCTTAAGTTACTATAAATACCCAAGAAACCTTACCAGGGGTTGACTTTGCTAGGTGCTTCAGATCAAGCTACTGCTCTAGAAGTTAGTCAAGGGAAGAATCTTATAGGTGCTTTATATCATACTATTGTCACAAAGGAGGGAGAAATATTGCATAGCATACCTCAAATATGGGTTACTTTTGCCTCCACTAATGATAATGGTGTTTCACCCGAACTACTGCTCANCCCCCCCCCACCCATGAACAAAAGCTTCTCATCACCAGGAACATATGTTAGTACTATGGTGGGTGATGAAGGATGGATGATCGAGGAAAGTAAAAAATAAAAATAAGAAGGTGGGTGTTGGAACTGACATGAAGGTTGGTCGACCATAATAGTGTGTCACAAGGAAAATGGAGGTTATAATGAAAATCGATAATGGTAGGCAAAGAACCCTAGACTCTACAACCAAGATGAAGAAATGAAGTTCCTCTCATGGAACATGAGGGGGGTGAATGACCCCCATAAATAATTTTCTCTCAATAATTGTATTATAGAAAATGGTATTGATATCCTTCTCCTCTAGGAGGTAAATATGGGAGAATCCTCTTTCAGCATTCTTGTGAAGGTTTTCTGGTGAGGACCACAATTTTGAATAATTGAAGCCAATAGTGAATTTGGTGGTATAATCACCATGTGAAACTTGCATAAGGTTGATGAAACTTTCATTTATTTTAACCATAATGTTTTTGTTATTAGGTTCAATTTTGAAGGTATGGCTTGGTTCATGGCTATTTTTTCGCACTCAACTCACACACTAATAAAAAAAAGGTTTGGAATCAGATTGTATCCCTAATTCAACAATCCATCACCTCATACTGGCTCCATGTGATGTACATAAACTCCTTACTTTTCCCCTTAGAAAAGATGGGTGGCCTTAAAGACTATATATATAGTATAGTTGAAACATCAAAATTCATTAACAAAATGGGCCTAGTTAATATTGATCTTACAGGGCATTTGTTCACCTGGTCTATCCATAGAAAAGGTTTGGATCTCATTCAAGTGAGACTTGATAGATTCCCCTACTCTTCCAATTGGGATACATGATTCAACTCCTTCTTGACTATTCTTCCCTGAACATTGTCTGGCCATAATCCACTATTTCTAGATTGGAAAAATAGGCTATAGAAGGGACATAGTCCCTTTTTCTATAAAATCATGTGGGAACTCACCCTGATTTCTATTCTTGTGTCAAAGCATGGTGGGACTCGTTGGTGATAGGAACTCTTATGTTTTGGGTGATTCAAAAATTAAATATTATCAGAAGAAATGTGAAGGGATGGAACAAGATCACATTTGGGAACATTTTTTAGCAGAAACAATAAATTAGCATGAATTTGGCTTCTATCTAGGATAAAATGACCAGGGGTGACCTCTCAGTAACAACACATGCAAAATAGGAGGCTCTTAGGGATAATTGAAAAAGTATCTTACATGGGGAGGAAGTATTCTAGAAATAGAGGTCTAAATTCCACCGGTTAAAGGAAGGGAACAAAAACTTGGCCTCGTTTAACCGATTATCTTGCACCCACAAGAAAAGAAACACCGTCCTTAGCCTCGAAGATGAACATGATGGGGTCATTATGGAGGATGTGAAGATGGGTCTCTTAGCCTCATATTTCTTTTTTAACGCCTCCGGGGACAATAGTTATACTATTAATGGTGCTTTAGAAGCACATATGTTGGATTACCTCTTGAGGGTTATTTCTAGCATTGATAATGCACAACTCATGGCCTTGATCATGACAAAGGAAGTGAGGAGTGCTACCTTGTCTACGAGTGCTTTCAGGGCCCCGGGCCTCGATGGTTTCCCACCTACTTTCTTTTAGGATTTCTCGGATATAGTTGGCTTTTATGTGATTGCAAAAACTAGAGGCTTCTCTTTCATTTCCTTGATTCCTAAAGCCTAGGAGTCACTCTTTCTCCATGACTTTAGGCCATTAAGCCTTTGTACTATGATCTATAAAATCATTTCTAAAGTCCTAGTCAATAAAATTAAACCATTGCTTAAAAATCTCATTAATTGCAACCAAAATAGATTTGTCCCCGAGAAACAAATCCTTAATGTAGCCATTACTACCCATGAAGTCTTTCACTCCATGGAGAAATGCAAGCTTCCAAGGATGACTCTTAAATTAGACATATCAAAAGCTTATGATAGATCCAAATAGGACTTCATTTTCAAAGTTCTTGAAAGATTTGGTTTTAATAAGGTGATTGCTCTGATCAAAGAATGTGTGACCACTATCTATTATTTTGTCCTCTTCAATACTGTCCCCGAAGGCTTTTTGGCCCAGTAGAGATATCAAGTAGGGGGGCCCTCTATTCCCTTACCTATTTATTATGTTGGCAGAGGTTTTAGGAAGAAATTTTTTACATATGATAAGTGAGAAGAAACTTCTTGGGGTGTGCCATGCTTCTACCCTGCCCCCTATGGTCCTAAAACAATTTTTAAATGAAACAATCCCTTTTGGTACTACTTCAGTGCTTGAAGCTAGAATCTAGAAATGCCTCCTTAGCCAATATGCATTTGTATTAGGGAAAAACCTCAATTATGTTAAAAGAAAAGTCTAACTTTTTAACACACATCACTCCCTATAGAACAAATTCAGGAATATTATTGGATGTCAGTGTGCAAATATACCTAATACTTAGCTTGGGTTGCCACTCATAGTCAGGGAGGCATAAAACTCATTTTGGAACACAATTATGGAAAGAATGCAATGCACATTGGCTAGTTGGAAAGACAAACTGATGAGTAGTGCGGGTAAGTTACAACTCCTCAAACAACCCTTATAGGGGATCTCTGTCTACTTCCTTTCACTCTTTAGAATCTCTGATAATTGGGCTAATAAACTAGATATAATTCAAATAAACTTCCTTTGGTCTATAATGGAAGAGAAGAACCATATGGATTTGGTTAAATGGGATTCAGTTTGCCAACCAAAGTCTATGGGTGGTTTGGGTGTTAGGAGAATCTATCACCTCAACAAGGATCTTCTTGCTAAGATTTCCTGGAATGTTGCTACACATAAAAAAAATTGGTATGATATTATGTCTTCTAAATACTTAAATAAGGAAAGATTTCAACGTTTCTTGAATATGCAAGGACTCCCCATAGGGTCCAAAAGATGGAATAATATCCTCAATTGTAGTTTTGTGCTCCTTCGAGGAATAAAATGGTGGATTGGCGATGGTCTAGCACTTTATATTTGGGATGATAGTTGGCTTAATGACACACCCATTTTGCCATACCCCTCTAAACCTTTATATGTCTTCAGTAATATCTTAGGCATTGTTGTGCTTCTTTTGTCTATTTGAGTATGAATCTAGCTTACGTACTTGCCTAAATTATTGTGATCTTATTGTATATTAGCAATGACAATAATAAAATTACCAATGCTTTCAATTACCTTTTTGTGGTCATCTCTATTTATGCATGGAGGTTAGTTTTAGGGCCTTGTTGATTATGTGACCACCTAATAGATCTGAATGTATTCTATGGGAAGAACTCCTTATCAATGATTATTTGATGATGATACTTTGGTGCTTATGTCTTAATTGATATCTGAATATATTTAGGATGATTTCATGTTCTCCTTAACATTTGGATTCTTTAAATATGTTATGATTTTGATTTACTGTTCACCTATGATTTTATGTATGGTTTTGATCTTATATTTAATTGTTGATTTTTTATTACGAGACTAAGCCCAAATCACGATGGATTGTATTTAGATCTGATCTAACCCTTACTCTATTTTATTAATAATCCCAGGTAAAACTAGGGTTTTACATACGTGTTGTATCTAGGATCTGTTTGTATAGCTAGCAGCAAAGTCACAGTGTGCTCCACACGATCTCTCGACCCTTGTCATTTCCCTAGTAAAAAGATACTTGAGACTTGATACAGATAGGACTACTATATTTGGTTATTATGAATTCTATTTTGATTAGATGATGAGACACTTTGAGTATCTGCTTGGATAATAAATTCATCTTTATGAAAGTTAGTTAATGAGTTAGAGTATTTGGTTTATTTGCATTTTAAGGACTTCTTATGGAATTTTTCTTATGTACGTGGTTACATTGTTAATAATGATAATTAATTTTATGAGATTACTATTATTTTGGAGCTAACAATACCAATTTAATCATGCTTTAGTATCGTTATTGTCTGATGTGCTTATAGGATAAGGGGAGGCAGTCGTAGTCACTCCTACAAGATCTCTACATGATGTCACACTCTTCCTCCTTGTTTGCCACTGTGTGTGTGTGTGTGTGTGTGTGTGTGTGTAAGTGTATATGTTATTGTCATCTTGATGATGCAGGATGCAGGTACCAGGCATTGAATCCACCTGGCTAGATAGGTCTGAGTGTGCCTTCAAATCCCCAAACATTTTTGTTGTTGTGGGGATATTACCAAGGATCTCTCAAGAAACCCTTGTGACTCAGGTTCCTATTAGGGAAGTCACCCTATCCTTGGGTTGAGCGGTATCATCATTTTGTTGATCTTGAGATTTATGTTTTTTCAGGAGATTATGGTCTTAGTGTTCATGTCAGTATGTTTTGTACTATGCTTCTCGGTCGTTCTCATAAGATATATATAAATATAAATGTATTTGATTTTATAGTGTAATTCATTATATATGTGTATGTATATACAAGTGCACACATATATACCTACATGTGTGTGTGTAGTGTGTGTGTAGTGTATGTGTGTATGAGTGTAGTAATATGTGTAAACATGCTTGTGACGTAAATAATAATTTTGTAAAATAAAACATAATAAATTAAAAAAGAAGTAAATTTGAATTACCTTTTTAATAAAACTAACTTATTTAGGAGATTTGAACCCGAGATCTCCTAGGAGTTAGGCTACCTAGTTACCATTGGGCTATGTGAGTTATTTGGTAATCCTATTTACCACTATCATATTTATTGACTTGGTAAGTGAATTAAGTTAATTAGAAATTAAACTTTTAATCTAAAGTTCACAGGATTGTACGAGATTTGTTTAGATTTTTGAAGAACCAACTATAGTAGTTGGAGTAGTTGCTTCCCATAAAGAAACCCCTCCAACCATATGGTTGGCTATTTGGTTTGAGGAAATTTCTGGGAGAAGGGGGAAAGGAATATTCAAAGAAGAATATTAGCAGAATAGCCTTTGTGTTGGTGGATTTATGTGAGGAAAGTATGGTTTGTGATCTGAGGAGGAGTAGGAGGTAATCACAGTGACAGGGAATACTATCCATAATCTTGGAAGGAAGATTTTGGTTTGTACGGGAAGGTGGAGATTTATTGGTCTACTCAGCATCAAAGGGTTTCCCTGCAGGCCATGTAGGGTTTGGAACCAGGAAGAATTCCTTTGTGCTTGTGTGTGTGTCTGGGAAGTCTATTGATAAATATTATTATTTGATGCTTTATTAATAGATGTATACAGTAGTTGTTTAGGAAATAGATTATGTGGTTATATCATGTTTGGAGAAGATAAGAGATTCTAGAAATGAATGATATTGTAATTATTTGAATGTTCACTGTCTCTATGTATGTATGTTGGCATAATGTTTATTTTTGTTCATGGTGTTTGCCATATAGTTTTGAGTATGATTAGAACTCTCTATTAGTTTCCAGTTTTGGAAAGTCTAGGTTGTCTTTCAACACTGTTCTTTATTGTTTATCCTTGTGCAGATTGGTGGATTCCTTTGTCTTTTATTTTTATAGCTTATGCTCTAGATGGATTGAGGAATTGGATTGAGTCTAATGGGTGACCTGGATGTGGGATTGTGAGACCTCAGATGGATATATCTCATAAAACCTTTCCAGGACCCCCATCATGCCCAATTCTGACCGTACTATCAATTAGGGAATGAAATTTTGGTCTTTTAGATAGGAAATCATACAAATAAGGATGTTAGGGGGTAGTTTGTCATATGGGAACCCTTGTATACTCATATGGAGGTTCGTTATTTTTTCAATTTTTGGCATTGTATTTTATGGGTTTTCTTTGCATTTTGATGTATTAGGGACCAAGCCTCTGTTTGCATTTGTTTGATTCCCTAAACCTTATTTATTTTGATATGAGGTCACCCCATATATGAATTCATGTGCATTGGAAAGCCATCGTTTGAATTTATGCTTATTTTATTATTGTTTATTGGTTGGACTCATCTTGAGGATTTGGGATCACAGGAGAGAGTGCCTACCCTTATGGAATGGGTGTCTTGAGTTGTTTCGGCCCCATTTATGGCATGTTTGGGTAGGGACAATAGGTGCCCTAGGTGAGTGGCTCACCATAGGTGCTAGTGCCCAAAGTGATTGCTAGAAGATCCTATGTGTGGGCTCTTAATCAAGTGATGACCATAAAATGAACTTGAGCTTGGGGTTTAAACATAATAAAAGACAAGTGATATTATAGTCAACATAGACCTGGTTGGAGTACTAGGACCATGAGTTAAATGCTAGGGTGGATCCTATTCTGAAGGGGGCCATGGTTACATGGTTGTTAGGGTGGATCCCAACAAACAGGCTATGCGATGACACTCGCGTAGTTGGTATGCTATAACCCTCACTCTCATGATGTGATGTGTTGGTATTTTGTTATGTTTGACCTTCTTGGTGTTTTGGGAGATTTATTTCATTGGCCTTAGATTTCCATAGATATTTTGAGTACCTTGGTTCTATTTACTAGCATAGGGGGTGAAACTTCACAATTTCACATGGTTGGGTGGCAAATCTTTTTTGAGGTATTGTCTATGGTACATGGATGACTTGGCTGGGATTCTATTTCAGATGTTGATAAAGATTTCTATTTCTATATCATGCACTTCATTGTATGGTAATTCAGATGTAATTATCTATTGTGATCCTTTTTGGGCAATCTTATGTAATTGTAATGAAATTGAAAAGAATAAACTATGTAACTAGGAAGGGTAGTGTTAGGAATATAAAAAAGGGATGTACATTTGGAATTTGGAATATTGAAATAAAGGATTCTAGTTGTGAAATTTCTACCCTATCGCTCTTGTGTTTTGCACTGTAATTGAAAAGTAAATATTTCCTATTACAAAGTTTAATGATGTTTTATAAGAATAAAGGATTTATGCTTAGGACATAGGTAATTGAGAAAGAAATTAAATGATGAGATTTTTAGTGATAAATGTATACAATTATATTAATGGAGAAATGAAGTTATATTTTACCTTATCTTTTCTAAAGCTAAATGTTAGGTAAAGTAGATGGAAAATGAAAATTTTAAGATGAGTAATTGAATCAACAGTGTTAACATTAGTAATGAACGTTAAGGGAACCTTTTAATACATGTTCTTATTTGTGAATTAAGAAGCAAGTAACAATATTGATTTTATAAAAAAAATATTAGTTGCTTTCTTGGTGCTTTAGACCTTGTCCTTTTGGGTTCACTGGCGGGGCATTACACATTTCCTCACTACCATCCATTCATGACCTATGCAGGTTCGCCAAACAATTCTATGGGATTTGGGTAGACAACTACATGGACCATTCTAGATCTTGGAAAGACATCCATATTTGCTATCAAGGCATTTAGTAACTAATGCCTCTAGTATTGGACTTATAAAGGATACTTAGGGAGGAGATCATTTTGATATTTTCGAGGGAGGATAACTTTGCCTAGAGAAATAATGCCAGTGGTGAATTCACAATGAGATTTGCCTATCTTATTCTTATTCATGACGGTAGCCAGGATAAGTTATGGAAAAAGGTATGGAACTCCCAACTAATCCCTAAAATCAACTTGTCCTGGTGGGGGTTATGCATAAAAAAATCTTACTTAGGACAATCTCATCAAATGTGGGTTTTAGTTTCCAAATAGTCGTGTCCTCTATACAAAAAATGAGGAATCAGTTAACCATCTACTCATACATTGCCCCTTTGTAAGTGATTTATGGCAAAAAGTACTACATTTACAACAAATCATCTGTGTGATCCTTTAATTATGAAGGGACCTCCTTCAATCCAAATATCAGACAATTGTGGTGGTAAATCCCTCCACATCTTGGTTGGGCGATTTGGAAGGAAAAGAACAACAAGATCTTCTGTGAAAAGGAATTCCTATCATATGTCATCTTTGGTATTTCCCATAAGATGTTATTATAAATTTATGTGTCACTAGGTGGTCTTGTCCACCCATTCCTCCTTCCTTCCATAATCACCAAATTGAAAGGGATTGGGGTTTCCAAGACCCGTTTTGGGAAGTTTGACCTGTCTAAAAAGCTCAAAAGGAAAAACACAAAATGGGCCACGCTTTCTTAGGCTGGTCCAAACTAAACTTTGATGGTACATCAAAGCAATATTAGGGTTTGGATTGCTCTAGGAAGAGTGATCAAGAATGAATTTGGGAAGTTTGTTGCAAATTATAGTTGTTCATTGCCCAAATATATGAACAACCAAGATGAGGGAATGAGCCTTCTATAAGGATTCAAGATTGCACTCTCTATTGGAGTTAGAGCACTTTCAATCAAAGAGAATTCTAAGCTTTTCATTAATGTTGTTAAAGGGTTTTCCAAGACTAGATGGTCTGTGGAAGGCATTCTAGGTGATGTTCATAAGCTTCTATAGGGATTTGATTATTTTGTTATCAACCATGTTTACAAGGAGGGAAATGCAATTGCAGACTCTCTTGCTACAAATGGATACAACCTAGAGGGCTTGAGGTGTTTGAGAAACCCTATTTATCTCCTAGATGACGTCCAAACTCCCTTGAATGAAGAGTGTTCAAAATCCAAGTGAGATGATGTGTAACACCCTATTTTGGAAGTGGTGTATCCTTCTATGCACTTTAGGGTATTGGGTAACCCACAATTCTTACCTGTTAAGTACTCAACGAGAGTGGGGAACATATCAAACTATTTTTAATTTGACTATGTGATTGATGACATGGTAGGATAAAATTGATACATTGAAATGCATTGTCTAAAAAGGAATTAATTACTATTTAGGGGTAGTAGTTTAGCTAGGTGGCCCTAGGTAATCATGTTGATTTCATTAATCTCAAAGAGTACCTCAAAATGATAAGATGACATTATGTGATAAACATGACTGGAAAAATTTGCATTTATCATTACCCCTTGCATAATTAAGGGCACCCTTTATGTGTTGTATTAAAAAGACCCCTGTTGGTGAGAAATTGTAGCTCGCATGAGTCTAATTTCTAAGGAGGATGGTTAAACGATGTCACCCAATTGGATAGAAATACACCCCCCCCTTTATATTATTTTGTGATAATGAAAATTACCCTTTTGTATCAAGAGTTGTTGTTTTCATTTCAGAGTTGACTTCCCTATGTATTTTGTTAGAGTTATTAGGGTGATCGCAACCGCATCAACCTTGGAAAACTTGAAAATTTCAAGAATGACCCCATAGTATGACACATCTACAAGGAGGGTGGTTGATGACTTTATTGGGTCCATTAATAGATTTTATGAGGGTTTGTCTACCCATTTTTCTATCTCCTTGGATAACATGGGGTTTTAGTTGGGGGTATTTCCTTTGAAATTAGTGAAGAGGCCATTGCTAAGGTCACTGGGTTATCTACCGAGGGTAGGAAATGGATGAAGGCTAGTCAAATAGTTGACAATGGCAATTTAAACAGGTTCTTCAAGGGCAACAAGGCTTCAATTAAGAAGCAAGGTAAATATGATAGGGTTGAGATTCACCCTCCTTGAGACTAGGTGTACTTTGGATGGGTATTTTAAGATTTACTATAATTATCATATGTCACTTCTTAATCACTTAGAGAATCATGAAATCGTCTCTTTTCCATTTTTCTTATGAAACCTCTTGATATTTTTGTGTTTTACATTAAGGAAAATGTCTCTCATGGTAAAAAACTAATTTACCTGCATTAGTGCCTTATTTTTAGGCTTTGGATCTAGGAGATGAGGTTGAAAAAGAAACTAATATATAACACTACTATTTTCTCTAAGCTTGGATTAATAGGGTGCTTTAGAGGATTGTGACCTAGTCTAAATGGTCTTCATGAGTGGATTATAGAGCTTTAGGAGCCTATTTTAGAAGGGTATGTTTAGATTTACCTTGTTGTCAGGGGGTTCTTCATTGTGATTTTTGAAAAAATTCAAGATAGGAACAAAATCTTATGTGACTATTTTTTGTGTTGGGAGGACATGTTTTCCCTAATACTAAAGCCATGACATCCATCCTTTTATCATGCCATGAATTTTTTTGGCAAGGTTCTTGTCTGGGTGAGGCTCCCAAACCTTCCCTTACATTTTTGGTTTGACACTTGTTTTCAGACTATTGGAGACTCACTTGACAACTTTCTAATGGTGGATAATGGATCTTCAAATATTTTTCACTCTATGTTTTCTTGAATTTTTGTGGAGATGAATGTTACGGTTGGGTTCTTTGAAGAAATAAAGATAAAAAATTCAAAGGGGTTGGTGACTACAAACCTTGAATTATGAAGGTTTTCCTTTCAGGTGTAGGAGGTGTTTTCAAATAGGGCATTTGGCTGATCAGTGTGCCAAAAACCAAAGGCACCAAAATTGGCTACCTAGTGGAAGGATGTTACTACTAGCCATTACACAATGAAGAAGAAGGACGTGAAGCAATAGATTTATTCCCAAGATATGGAAGGGAGAAAAAATGCACATGAGGTCCTATGACAAGGATGATGGATTGTAGGGGTGACAAGAGTTAGCAAGATTATTTATACTCTAACATAAAGATGAACCCCCATGAGAGATTATTAGATTGGGAGAATGAGGCAGCCCGAGTGGAACAGGGATGACAAGCAATGAAAAAGGAAAAAGAAAGGAAAGAAAAAAGGAAACCTTTCGATATGGTTCTACACTCTCAGACTAAGGGAAGTGTGAGTGGTAAAGGGGATTGATTACTTTCTCTCAGAGGATGTTTGATTTATTTGTTTTTAGCAAGCTTCAATATTAGACTTGTTTATGGGTCTTGTTATGGTGCTTATTAATTCGGAGGGTGGTTTCCATAACTGTAATCACCCCTAGTATGGGCTAGACTTTTCCTGATGATCAATAAAATTTAAAACTTGTTACTGACAAAAAAACTAAACAATAGAAAAAAAGTAGGGGCACAAAATACAGACCTTAAAGAATGGCCTTGGCCTATTAACCATTATTAAGCTTTCAAAAACATACATGACCTTGAGGAATGACCATTCCCTTGGTCTTAAAAGGGGTTCTTAATCCCTTCCAATAACTTTATTTTTTTAATATATTATTTGTACATGTTACAAAGCTATTAGATCAATGTAAATAACCAAAATATGTACTAAAGAGATGAAAGTGGCCTGAAAAAAACTAGTTCACAAAGGTTGCTTAACTTTATTAAATATTATATTTGTACATCTCACAAAACTAAGGTGAATGTAAATGACCAAAATATGTACTATACGAGATGGAAAATGCTTGAAAAAAAAAAAGTATACAAAGGCCCATGCCCGCAAGCAATAAATTTTCTAACTTTTTTCTTCATTAATAAAATAATTTTTATTATTTAATTAATTGGTGTCATTTTTTTTAATTTGAATTTCAAATCCATCATTTCCCTAGAATTCCAATAAATGAATAGTTTTAATTAGTTATTTAATTTCTATTTAATATTATGTCAAGAATTCCTAATTATTTTTCTAAAGAATTCCTATATCGGTAAAATTGGTTTATTTTATTAAGATGTAAGAGTTTTTAGCCTAGCCCAAACCAGGTGTGGATATTGTTAACTCTAAAAAATGCACCCTGTTAAGTTCTTAATAACTTAACTTCTTAGAGAAACATGGAAACACTCCAAAGTAGTGGGTTACTCAAAATTGGTGTGAATCTCTGGGTTCTAGGTTAGTTCCTATGTGATGCTTTCACCTAAAAACTTAATGGAACATAAAATACCTGGTTGGAAAAGGGATAAGAGATTTGTGCATGGACTTAACATACTAAAAATAATAATAAGGTGATGCACCAAAAGTTATATGAATATACTTCTAACCTGAACACGATGAAGCTTTTAGAATAAGACAGAACTCCAAGATTGACACAAAAATTGACGTCTAAACATTCCACACATAAATATTTTATAGGAAGGATTATCAGTTCATAACACAAGTTAAAAGGAAAATAACTTTTCACAATTAACTATATTGAGTGAACTATAGTTCACAACGTATAACCTATATGAAATGAGAACTATTCACTTATAGATGCCAGACTAAGACATAATTTTAAGGGATTTAGTAATAAATAACAAAAAAAAACATAAAAAATCAGTGCACGCATATAATAGAGTAAACTAAAAATAGGCCTCCAAAATCTGTATTCTTTATTCAAGCTTCAAAAATATTCTGCAGGTACATTCATGAAAATGAGCTACTTTCACCTAAAAACTTAATGGAACATAAAATACCTGGCTGGAAAAGGGATAAGAGATTTGTGCACGGACTTAACATACTAAAAATAATAATAAGGTGATGGACCAAAACTTATATGAATATACTTCTGACCTGAACACGATGAAGCTTTTAGAATAAGACAAAACTCCAAGATTGACACAAAAATTGACGTCTAAACACTCCACACATAAATATTTTATAGGAAGGATTACCAGTTCATAACACAAGTTAAAAGGAAAATACCTTTTCACAATTAACTAGATTGAGTGAACTATAGTTCACAACATATAACCTATATGAAATGAGAACTATTCACTTATAGATGCCAGACGGAGACATAATCTTAAGGGATTTAGTAATAAATCACAAAAAGAAACATAAAAAATCAGTGCACGCATACAATAGAGTAAACTAAAAATAGGCCTCCAAAATCTATATTCTTTATTCAAGCTTCAAAAATATTCTGTAGGTACATTCAGGAAAATGTGCTACCAACAATATCTGTAAACTGTCAAGAAGACTCCAAAATCACTCCAATAACAATTACTGCATAAATTCGAACACCCAAACCAAATTAAGTTTAGCATATTTATCTCTTTGTTCCAAGGTCATTGCATGAAAAAGGCCACCAATCCTTGTGGTCGGATTCAATAGAAAATCCTACTTTTAAGGACCTTTGAAAACTCCAAAAAGGCTCCAAGAAGAAGAAATGATCAACTTTGACCCATTCCACCACAATGACACCTCAAAAATGTTCCAACTTCCCCTATATCCTTGGTCAAGCTCATAAATCAGTTTGACTCCTTGGCTCAAAAAGCACATGTTTTCCTATAAATTTGTATTTTAGTTAATATTCATTAAGTGATTTGTAATGCTTCACCTAATGAACATTAATTACAATTAAAATGTGCAAATTAAAACAAACACTTAATTACATCATTATGTATTCTCCAAATTGAGTCAAAATACCTCCTAGCCACTTAATATTCCAATCTCACCACCTTTCTCTTCACGTAAATACATCTCATGCAAATGACACTTGGCATGTCCTCATTGGCTCATTTATTTAGCTCAGCACTGTGTATTTCATGACTTGGAAACAACCACTTGCTTGCTTGTGACTCTGATCACTAATGTCCCAACTAACCTTGTGACTAACTACTAGCAGTTCAATCTCTAACTCTCCAACTAAAAATGCCAAGTCCTCAAACCCTCGCGAGCTGGCGACAAGCACTCATCTCTAACTCTCTAATCTTATAGTTAATCACCACAAACCTTCGCGACCTCATGATAAGGAACCAGAAACTATTAGTCATCATTTCTCCAATATTTCATGTTACCTTTACTCATAGTCATGGTCTGAATACAACTATTAAATTCAACATTCTGGGTAGGTGGCAGTCACTCGCTAGCTCTCCAACTGAAAAACAGACTTCCTTGAGAACCCGAGAGCTAGCGACAACCAAGAAACTTAACCTTAATCACCGTAGTATTTGAAAACCTCCACATGGAAATTTCTTGCAAACTCACGATCTTGAGAAGAATATTCCTTTTCATCCTGCGAGCTAGCGACAAAGCAATACAAAACCTTTAGTTTATAAAATTTCAGACGTGTGGCAGCCGATCGCTAACTCGCGACCTGAAAAACTTTAACCACTCATGACCTCGCAAGATGGTGACGAAAAAAACCGCTCATGACCTCGTGAGTTGGTGATCAAAATGAATACTTAACCACTAGCCCTTACTTTCCAAATCATGACTTAAGGATGATAATATTAAGGTGGCTTGAGACCTGGAGACACCTAGAAATTAACTGCTTAATGTTTAATCGCGAGCTCACAACTTGAAAATACTAACATGAGAATGAATCCTGACCTCATGAAAAAACAACAAACTTAACCACTCGCCATCTTTCCAGTCATTATCGCCCACTGCCTCAAACCTCCCGATCTAGCGACTAACCATTGTCTCCAGCTCTCGACTTGTTTTACCAATTGCTTGCTAAACTTGTGAACTGGCGACCAACATTTGATAACTGTCACTCTAAAGGTTCCATTCTTTATAATTTTGGGATTTTTCTTACTAGCCTTCTATTTCCTATGAGTACCCAAATCCTGAATTTTTGATAGGTAGCAAACTCTTTGGAATTTCAGGATTTTCATTACTATGCTTCTATTTCCAATGAGTATCCAGTTCTTGAAAATCCTGACATCTAGCGACTTAAGCATAACATGCTCTATTGTCACCATAGATATATACTGGTGTTGATGTAAATAAATAAAATAAAATTTCTCATGTGAAACACATGTCTCTTTGATATTTTATTACGCGTGATTCTTGAGTAATCCTTTAGTTGTATCTGTAATTGTATGTTTGACTAAGATGTTTCATAACAAACTGCTATGCTCCTTTGATATTCAAATGTATTAACTTGTTCTATCTATCTACATCTAACTTCTCACTGGCATGCTGGGCTCAAACCCCTAGGGGAGCCACATTTATGTCCACATGCCATTAAGAGGCAACAATAACTTTTTTGCTTGAAAGCGTGATGGTTCTGCCCAATTGAGCTTGAGTGAAATTTTTGTAACATTCTTGGCGATATCTGTTGGATGTCTTCCTGGAATAAATTTGGACTAGTAGCATAGGCATTCCATTGGGCACAGGGTCAACTAGACAAATATGACTGCAACTCATCTAGACAATGTTGTAATCCTTCCTAATTCAGCAAGAGTGGGTGTATGATTTGTGACAGTGAAATACAATTTCATTGGCATGAATTATATAAGTATTCTAAATAAATCAGTAAGGATTAACAACATTAAACCTTCTCATTATGAAACTCTGATAGACTAAAAACTCTTAGAAACTTACTGAAAACAAGAAAACTTTAAAAGAACCTAGACTAACTATGCTAGGAAACACTCAGGGAAAAAGAAAACAACTACTCTATAGTGAAATAACACTTTATTAAAAAAACTAAGCTAGGATATTTACAAGGGTATATCAAACCTCAAAGCAGGGCTTGAGGTGTATCCCATTGACCAGGATAGGAAAAACATCACCATCCATTATTGATAGCTTAAAAGAATTGTGCTCCTCGCACTCTGTTATTATGAATGGTCCACTCTAGAAAGAATCAAACTTGGAATGTTTACTTGGCTTGCTCTTAAGATCATCCCATTTGAGCACCATATCTCCTTCTCTAAAAATTCTTAACTTTTCTTTCTTATCAAAGACTCTCTTTGTCTGTATTTGTTGGTACTCCATTGTTTTCATTGCCTTATCCCTTATTTCTTCCAACTCCAAAAGTTGAGCATACCTGATTGCAATTGTATCATTTTCTTTAAATAACATTAACTAATTAGCAAGATCTAATGTTGTTAGCTCTATATAAATAGGCAACCTTGCCTCTTTCTTGTATACTACCATATATGGAGAGTTTCCAATAGAATTTTTAGGAGTAATCTTATCTGCCCACAAAGTAGATTTCAACTTTGAGTGCTAATCTCTTTGATTATCCTAGAGAGTCCTCTTTATAATCTTGATCATATGTTTTTTGGTGGACTCAGCTAAACCATTTCCCTCTGGGTAATAATTGGAAGATGTGTTTAGAAAAATACCATTCCTTACAACTCACTCACTCACTTTCAACCCCACAAATGCAAGAGCATTATCTAAAATGATGGAGTCAAGTACTCCAAATATGTTATGATCTCATCATAAAAGTTAAGGACAACAAATTAATTAGCCTTTTTCAAGGCTATTGCTTCAGTCCACCTTGTGAATTAGTCTATTGTACTTAGGACCCACTTGTGTCCTGAACTTGAAGGAGGGTTAATTACACCAATGAATTCAATGCCCCATTTCATAAAGGGCTGGTCTACTTGAATAAGTTGCAATGGTAAAGATGAAAACCTCTCTTTGCTTGCAAACATGGCACACTTGACACATTTCCTGGCCCATGCATGGGAATCCTTGAATAGGCTTGGATAATAATAGCCAGTCCTCATAAATTTAAATGCAGTTGTTCTTGGGGAATAATGACCCCTTGAAGCTCTATCATGAAACTAATGCAATATTTTACTGATATGATTAGTATCTATGCATCTTAATAAAACACCACTGTGATCTCTTCTAAACAAAACATTATCAATAAGCACATAAGGGATATACTAAAGTCTAAAATACCTCCTTTTAGCTCTATCAAGACCAAGTGGACACTCACATGTCTGTAGAAAGTGAGACATTTATTTCAACCAACTTGTTGGATCATCAATTGCAGGTGCTCCATGGACAACCAAAACTATTTATGTGATACTTTCAGCTTCTAAAATTGGCTCATTAGACATCTTCTCACAAAGGCCTTTACCTCTAACAAGTTTAGTGACCTGAATATCAATGTAAAACTCCATCACCTTAGTGATCCATCCAACCCTCTTCTCATTTAGATATATCCTTAGCAAGAATTCCTTAACACTTGGATGAGCCACCATTAGATGTATGTTGTTATGAGAAACCAGACTCCTAAACTTCTTAAGGCTCTTAACAACAACTAAAACATGTTTCTCAATAAAACTGTACCTCTGTTCATAGTCTTCCAAACCCTTTCTTAAGAAAGAAATAGGTTGATTGAAGCCTTCTACATTCTATTGTACCAAGATTGCAGAGATATTGTCCATGATGTCATAAGCATAAAGTATGAAATCTTTGGTAAAGTTAGGATTTACCAAAGTAGGAGATGAAGATAGGTCTTCTTTAATTGCTTGAAAGTTGTTCTTTGCTTCTCTGGTCCAACTAAAAACTGAATTCTTTTTTAACATTGCTTTTAAAGGCTTCAAAAGACTAGCAATATCAGGAATAAACCTCCTTAAGAAATTTATTTTTCCTTTAAATCTTTGCAACCCATTCTTATGATGAGGTAAAGACAACTCTAGGATAGCTGCAACTCTATCAAGATCAATGGTAATACCATTTTTAGACACAATATACCCTAAAAGCTTACCATCGTGTACATCAAAAATAGATTTCTTAGGAATGAGGGATATACCAAACTCCCTACATCTCTCAAATATCTATCTCAGATGACTTATGTGATCCTTAGTTTCCTTGGAATAAACAATGATATCATCAAGATAAACCAATACAAAAAAAACATTAGAGTAGCAAAAGCCATATCCATGGATTTCTAAAAAGTTGCCCCAACATTGGATAAGCCAAAAGGCATCCTCCTATAAGCCATGGTTCCCCACTTTGTAGTGAATGCAATTTTGAATTTATCCTCTTCTTTTACTAAAATCTTATTGTATCCAAAATACCCATTTAATATCGAGAAACGCTTTGAACCAAAGACACACTGAATAATTTATTCCATGGATGACAAGGGATGACAATCCTTTAATGAGGCTCTATTGAGATCCCTAAAGTCAACACATAACCTCAGTTCCCCATTCATCTTACTAATGAGAACAAGGTTTGAAACCCAACTAGTGTGCTTAATTGGAAATGTTATACCACAATCAATGAGTTTGTAGACCTATTTCTGCATTAAAGGCTCTAATTTGGGGTTGAAAGGTCTCTGCTTTTGCCTTATTGGCTTAGTATTAGGCTCTAATTTTTTTGTGGGTTGAGATAATTGTGGATCAAAACCTTTAATATATCCATAGTCCCATGCAAATACAACATTAAATTCTTGAAACAATTGAACATAAGATTTATTTTTAGAAGTAGGACTGACTTTACCAAACTTGAGGAACTTACCTTGATAAATTTCTAACTCCTCATAATGATCATGTTTAACCAACATGATGGTTTTGTTATTTTTTACCTGATCATCTGTACTAAAAATGGACTCTAAGGGGCTCAACCCTTCAGACATCTTGTTTGACTTCAGCTGAATGATTTGATCACCATAATGTTGTTTCAATTTATCTTGATTGGTGGCTACAAACACATCCTCTTCAAGCAAAAAAATTATAATTGAATCATCACTATTGAACACTTGCCAGTTAGTATTTTTGTCAGGAATTGAAGACCTGGCTACAATTTTAACATGTTGTTGAACACAATCTTTATGAATAGTACTTGGTATATCAAATTGTGCTCCAACAACAACAAGTCTATCAACATGTTGATTTTGTCTTCTAGGAACAAAAATCAGAGTAAAGGCTTCAAAATCCTCTATCATGTCCCATACATGATGCTTGTAAGACTTAAGAACATAATTTTTTACAACATCAAGACCCCTTACATGATTCACAAATAACTCACTGTCACCAAATACGTTTAAGCATTTGATTTCTCTTCTCCTTTCCCATTCCATCCCTTGAATCAAACTCTCATATTCAACACTATTGTTAGTACAAGTAAAGCTAAAGTGAAAAGATAAATAATATCTATCATCCTAAGTAGACACAATAATTCTACCTCCACCAACACCATTCTTACTCCTGGACCCATCAAAATACATCTCCCACACCTTATCTTGTTCAAGATTTGTATCTGTACTTTTAACAAGGTTTTGCATTATCGAAATGGGCTCTTGAAATATATAGTTCCCAATACCAACATCTATAAAAATGTTGTTTTGATCATTATGAGAATTTTCTGCTACTCATTCATCTAATAGAATATCAAGGATGTTGTCGATTTGGGTATTTGGTTATGATACAACAAGGTTTTCACTTTGGTCAAATGCGACACAATTTTCATTGATGACACTGGGTATATAAGGCTCAATGTGGTATTTTGCAAGGACTTCATACTTAATGGTTACCTTGGTTCCATAACGGGTTCTGAATAACATATGGGACCAATTTGACAAAAGGTAGCCTCCTATCTTAGCTGTAAACTCCCTTGACAAACATAAGGAAAAATAAGGAGGGAGGTCAATAACAAATATGTCCTATGGAATTGAGAAATTTGGATAGGAACGAAGTGTTAAGCTATCATCCTTAATTACCCCAATTGTATTGATAGTTGGGCCATCTTATTGCACTAACCCTTTCTCTAAAGGATGATAAGCTAATCCTAATTGATCAACAATTTTTTTAGGCATGATAGAACTAGTAGCTCCACTATCCACCATACAATTATGCACTAACTTATCCCCGATAATCAAAGATACATAAAAAGGAGGAGGTTTCACATTTTTAACCTGTACCTTGTTGTTGTCTTGAAGACTACTCTTTTGAATAACATTTGTCAAAACAACTTTGAGGGGTTCATCAGAAACTTGTTTAGGAGCCTTCTCTTATGATAAAGATTTCTTCAACAAATCAATTTGCCTTTAAATAGCCAGTGAATCCCACATTGACATGACGACATTCATTTTCTTCATGTTCTCCACAATGTTGAAAGGCACAGTCGCATGCACCTTGTGATGTACCTTGAAACCAACATGATCCAACTGTGACTGTGACTGCTCCTTAGTTGGTATGGTAAGCTTTCTTTGCAAAAAAAATTAGAATTTGAGTGGTTGATGATTCTACAATTACAATATCTTTACCCTTAATTTTGTATTGCTCTATTTCCGAAGCTCTTTTCTTTGCTCTAGTGTTAGTTGTGATTGGAGAATCGTTACTTACTTCACAAAAATATTCTCCTTGCCAATTAAGGAAAGAAGTATCAGTTGGAGCAACATCTTGTTGCTATTCAAATCAATCATTAGTCACTTCTAGCCATGAACTTGATGCATTTTGAGCCATTAGTGCTTGATTTATAACCCCGTTTGAACATGTGGCTTGATTGCATGAATAACACCACTCATATTCTGCTGCCAAGTTATTTTATGTTGATACAAGGTCTCTGATAAGATTAGCAACATTAAGAGGTGCTGGAGTATAAGGTTGGTAAGGCCTTTGGTTCAAATTTTGTCTTGCACCTTGATATGGTTGTCTACCACCTTGATTTTGTTGTTGTTGCCTTGGAATATAATTTTTTGCTGGTAATATTGATTACTACCTTGATTCTATTGTTGACAAGGTGGTCTACCTTGGAATTGTTGCTTTTTTAAGGCTCACTAACTCATTTCCTAAGGTCTGCAAAATGTTCTCTATCTTTTGTTGGTTGCTTTTGATTTCCTACAGCTTCTGTGAAGGACCTGCAACAACTAAATCACTTGTCACAATAGATGGTAATGCTGGAACAACAAACATAAGACAAAAAGATGGTATACTGCGAGGCATATTAGGCTGCGTATCTAGAAAATGGGCATAGGCGGCCTAGGTGCTATCTTTCCTGCCTAAATAAGGATATTTTCTTCTGTAACAACAATACCAAAAGTTTGAGGAAGGGAAGTACCCCTCATGGACTTTATCATCACTGAGATATCAATATTCAAACTCTTTAAATAATATAGGAAAGCATAATCAGATGATGGCCTTACCATGATAGGAATCATATTTCATGTCCTCTAAAATTGTGTGTTAAAATCAATCATCTACTCTTGAGGAGCCCTTTTAGTAGTGGTTAATTTATCAACTAGAGACAAATGGTCTTACTTATCCTCAAAGAATTTGGACAATGCATCTCCAAGCCAGTCCCAAGAATCAATTGAACTAACTGCCAAAGTTCTTAGCCATTGCAAAGCTTTCCCTTTCAGTGAAGCTGCTAACAACTTGACAACTACGTCCTCTTTAGTGATGTGGTGTACATTATAGAGAGTAGGTACATCTCTAATGTGTTTGAAAGCAGTGTATTGACTCTCTCCAGTAAAATCAGGTAGGCTCTTCAATGTTGCCAATGGTATATTGTGATGCTGAGCAAAATTTGGTTTGCTGCCTTGGTTAAAAGGCACAAATGCAAAATGTCTTTCCATAATTGGAGCTTGTACTGGTACAAAACTTGTAGGTATAGATGTATGGGTTGCTGCAAGGAATGAAACAACAAAAGAAGAAGAAATTAGAGGTTTTTCTCTGCAAGTTGGTGAGGTTGAATGCCTATTAACTTCCCTTTTTAATGGTTTTCCTCTCCTTCTTGGTTCTCTTGTAGGAGGTGGTGATTGGAATATTTTTGATAGAGGACTTCTTCTTGCCATCCTTCCTTATCTTCTAGGTGGGGATAGTTGCAAATACTCGAAAGATGTTGAACTCCTGGTTTCAATTCTTCTCATAAAAATCAATGTAACACTAGTGCTTTGATTCTTCACCAACAGAGTCACGAAATATGAGAAAAGAACCTCTCATAGGTTTGAAAATCATTGATATCATATCAAAACCAATAAGCAAGAAAAAATATTTTTGGCTTCTAAAGACTTGTTCGTTTAGAACTGTCCCACAGGGCATGCCAAAATTGTTAACTCTAAAAAATGCACCCAGTTAAGTTCTCAATAACTTAACTTCCTTGAGAAACGTGGAAACACTCCAGAGTAGTGGGTTACTCAAAATTAGAGTGAATCTCTGGATTCTAGGCTGGTTCCTATATGATGCTTTCACCTAAAAACTCAATGGAACATAAAATACTTGGCTAGAAAAGGGATAAGAGATTTTTGCATGAACTTAACATACTAAAAAAACAATAAGGTGATGCACCAAAAATTATAAGAATATACTTCTAAATTGAACATGATGAAGCTTTTAGAATGAGATACAACTCCAAGATTGACACAAAAATACACGTTTAAACACTCCACATATAAATATTTTATAGGAAGGATTATTTCTTCATAACACAAGTTAAAAGGAAAATAACTTTTCATAATTAACTAGATTAAGTGAACTATAGCTCACAACCTATAACCTATATGAAATGAGAACTATTAACTTATAGATGTGATACTAAGACATAAACTTAAGGGATTTAGTAATAAATCATAAAAAGAAACATAAAAATTAGTGCATGAATACAATAGAGTAAACTCAAAATAGTCCTCCAAAATTTATATTCTTTATTCAAGCTTCAAATATCTTCTGCAAGTACATTCATGAAAATGAGCTACCAAAAATATTTGTAAATTGTCAAGAGGACTCCAAAATCAATCCAATAACAACTACTGCATAAATTCAAACTCCCAGACCAAATTAATTTTACCATATTTATCTCTTTCTTCCAAGCTCGTTGCAAGAAAAAAGGCCATCAATCCTTGTGGTCGAACTTGTTCTCCCAACACCAATGAGACTCACACAATATTATCTTCTTATCTAGTTCACTATCAAACACTACCACAGAAAAGCCTCATGCACTTGGATAGATCTGCACCTCCCCTTCTAAAATGAGGCTCCAATTATCTAAAATCCATTTGTGGAGTTTCTCGATACTTGTCCAAAAACCATTGAACCTCCCAATTAGCCCCTGCTCTCTAAAAAAGTTTCATTTTAAACAACCTTCACTTCAATCTCTGCATTCAAATAGACCATCATCATCTCTACACAAGGTTCAATCCACACTGAACCCTTTCCTTTAATTTACTTATTTTTCTTTACTACATCAACAAATGATCTATCGTATTCTTCACCACTGGCTACCTTTCCCCAGAAACCCTCACTCCCCTTAGCTATGGGTCCATGTCTATCGACCCCAAGCCAAGATGAGTCTCCTTTTTTAAAACCCTTAAAATTTTTTCTCTTTATCCAATCAACTCAAAAATATTGGTGTTCTTTATGGGCCAACCATTTTCATTTTCAACTTTGGGGCAAAACCCCCGTTCATACATCCTCTTCCATTTTAAATCGCCGCGTTGTCTAGCGTTTCCTTTTTTACTACATATGTCAGATCAGGAGAGCTATTTCTTTCCCCATCATTCCTATAAAAAATTGCAGCCTCTCACCACTTTTATGCCCTTTGACATGCCGTTACTTCCCTGGCTACGTAGGCCGATGAAAACCCTAACTCTGCCAACAAAGTTCAAAAGCATTGCATTCCACTTTTTAAAAAAAAATTTTAAATTATTAAATTATATAATTAAATAATTATATTATTTAATTAAAAATATTCTCATCGTTATTATCACAATAATTAAGTGATGATTCCAATTACTATGTCTTCTAAAAGTAAATAAATCATTAATTTATTTAATTTTCCATTTCCCCAAACTTATTTTTTCGAAAATAAATAAAATATTTATTTTATTCATTCCTCTCATACATAATTAAATAAATTAAATTTATTTAATGTTGTATCATCTTAAAATGGAAGCACTTCCATGATAAGAACATTTAGCCCTCCTTAGGGGGTGTTTTTTACCACCATCATATCATCCTCTCATTTCTGCACTCTCTCCTGCTTTTGTGCCTATTTAGGACCCTGATTGGGCCTCTCCGGGCACCTTTTATCCCACCTGACACTTTTTCCAGGGGTTCTGACCCCCTGGGTCAAGGTCTACCTCTACCTTGACCTAGGTTAGGGTTGACCTCGATTGTGACCTAGGCCCCCCTTTCAAATCTGGAAGTTTGTCGGCTGCTAGAGGTCATCAAAAATTCATTTTTTTGCTTTCGGGTCAACTATTTTGGGTTTCAAAGTGGAAAATCCTAAATTATATTTAATATAGGTCCTCTTCTAGGGGCATGGGTCTAATTTGAATTTAATTCCCCTATGTTTGCCTCTCTAGAAGATTGTGCCCTAGTTTCATATAAAAGGAAGCTTTCTCCTCTCATTTTCTCTAATCATCAACCAAGTAAGAAGAGGTGATCAAGAAAAAAGTTCAAGCATCCATTGTTCTACATGTTTTCAAGATTTAAAAGTTTTCAAGTCTTCCTTTAAAGCATTCAATCTCTCCATTGAAGATCAAGGATTCAAGCTCTCAAGCGTTTGAAGGGATTTGGTTCAAGCATTCAAGATTCATCATTCAAACCCTAGATCTAGCCATCATGGTGGTGTGATCTTCCTTCAAGATCCTTTGTGCATCCTCAAGACTCTTTCATTCTCTCCTCAGGGTGGATTCCAAGCATAAAATCATGGAGGTTTATGGTTTCTATTGAGTCCAAACTTTCATATTTACATACTTGCTTAAATTTGAATTACATTGGCATATCTATTGAATATCATAGCTTCATTATTAGATTCAATTATACTACTTGCTAGCATTCTATATTTTATTAATTTCAAGGTTAATTCCTAAATCGAGGTTTGACTAAGGCAAACCCCTCCCCCCAACAAAAAAATCTCTTTTTCTTGTTGGTACAGGTTCGGGACTATGGATTTGAACTCAGATTTGGATACCCTTTTCAACAAAATTTCGGGATCTGCAACCGAATTTTCTGTCAAACCTGTGCAGGTCAAGGTCAAGATTATTGGGTCAAGGGTGACATTTGTGGGTCAAGGTCAAGATTATTGGGTCAAGGGTGACATTTGTGGGTCAAGGTCGACCTTTTTCTCAAGACGGTGTCAGATCAAAAAAATATTTCTGGGTTTTGTCCGTCTCTACATTTCTGTTCTAGATCAGGCTTCAGATTTTATAGAAATAGGCTACAGACCTCAGAAAACAACATTCTTTGATCTGCAATATTTCAAGGTTAGCGCATTCCTCCTATCCATTTCAATTCAAATCCTTAATCATTCTAAATCTATCACACATTTACATTCATTCACACACATTTTAAGAGGGAAATCTAGGATCTCCTTCTTTATTCTTATTTCCAATAGATTGATTCATTTATGCATTGATCCTTTTTGGGTTGATCAATTTGGATCCTTCCTTTGTGCATTTGAGAATAAAAGGGAATATCTTATTTATCCCTCCACTCAAAACATTAAATGTAAGGTAATAAGTGATTTGAGTATCAAAACACTCTTAGACTATTAACATCATTTTCTACTTTACATTTTGGTGAACCGGCGATAGACAACTCTTTCTTTTTTGTTTTAGATTTGCATTTCATATTAGATCTTGCATGCATATAGAAGTAGGTGTTCTTTTATGCTCTTGCATTTATATTTCAAAATTCATAAAAATCACAAAATTTATTTAAAAATACAAAAACACTTACATTTTTTATTGTGTTCAACATGTATGATTTTTGTTTTGAATACTTTGATGAGGCTTTTGTTGCTAAAAAGGATAGATCCCCTAATGAGGTACATGGAAGTGAGGATAAAATTTGTTCTAATAAGGTCTCCATTGATCCTATTCCTATTTTATCCTCCTCTACAACCTCTTCAATTGACCTTTACCATAGGGTGTGTGCATGGTTACCTTCATATTCCACTATTTACAATATTGATACACCTATAAAGACTTCATTTAGTGTGTGTGATGTTGTTTTTTCCTCTCTTGTATTACATTGTAAGGATAATTAGAGTAAGAAGATGACTTTAATCTTTCCCTCCATGGAGATGAGTTAAGGATTGATTCTTCTTCTAATATATGTCTTTTCTATGAGCCTAATTTAGAATATAATTCTTTCCCCTTTAGGGATCAAGCTTTAGCCACTCCTACAATGTGCTTTATTGATAGGGATGATAATCCTCCTATTTGGGATGAACCTTTGGATTTGGATGTTGATTACTCTCTTTCTCATGAAGCCATTGGGATGATTCTACTTTTTGGGATGAACCCTTGGATAAAGACATTGATTTATCCCCTTCTTGTGAAGATGCTTTGATACAAGAGGGTGATTTATTAATGGATGACATATTCATACATGATGATGACTCTTCTTTGTAAAACACACTCCCCTTATGTGGAAATTTTAGAGAAAGAAGAGAACATTATTGATACATTACCTCTAATTGGGATTCCTTCTTGTAATGAGGCATTAGTGGAAAATGATATGAATTCCCTTAATCCTCTCCCTCTTAGTGATGATCCTATGGCGAATCAAGCTCCTACCCTATCTTCTCCTATGATTTATTCATTTATTTTTCCTTCTTGTGTATCTATCAAACATACTAATGATGACATAGTGACTACTGAAGTTCCATTGACTCCTTTTGATATGGCTTCTTGTTATGGTCATGGTTATCATTTACTAGTTAAACAAGGATTCCATAGTCAAGGATGTGCTAAGCATAAAAAGGGAATTCAAATGCCCTTACAAAATGGGGGGCATGAGAATTCTTATGGATTGGGATTTAATCCTCAACAACATAGAAATGTTACCAACATCTCAAATAACATTTCAAAACATGATGACCCTATGAAGGAATTTGACCAAGAGGTTGTTCTGCCTAAACTCCTTTGTGCTAAGATGATTACCAGACCTAAACACAAAAAGAAACATAGTCTATAATTGAAGATTATTCCTTTTTGTTTCTATCATAGATTTCATGATCACTCTAATGAATGTCAAGCTTTACATTATAAGATTAGGCAGCTTATTGATAGTAAAGTTATTTATATATCATGTGGCAATGAGTTATATTTCAATCCTATTTTCTCTAATTAACATTTATGTTCCTATTATGGAACTCCATATTATGTAAACAATGTTAGCCTAATCTTTGGGGGCTCATTGTCTTGCATAGTATTATGATCAATATAATAGGTCCCCTTTCATCCTTGTTCCCACACTTGGGGGAAAGGATGCCATCTCCTTCTTTTTTGTCTTCCCGAGATAAACTTTTCCCTTGGTTAGGTAGTATCTATCTATTATGTGATATCCAACATACATGAAAATTTTGGTTTGCATTAAGGATCTATGTCTTTGATTATAACCTATTTCATTATTTGACATTGGGTTTCCATGGTTGATAAATCTCTCACCTTGGAAACTGAATAATGTGTTATCCCTCACAAGGGTTACTTTTTCACTTCTCACATGATATCTCTTTGCTACAATATCTCTTGATATAATTTGATATATCCCTTGCTTTCACCCCTGGGGGGAAAGGTATTTTCCTTCTTCCTCTATCTAAGGATCTACTTTCCTTAGCTTAGTGGCATTTGTTTATCATATAACATTATTTCCTTATAAAGATGTATGTTTTTTACTATGGATACCCTCTTATATGAGAGGTGATTGTCCTAGGTCATCACCTCTTCTTTATTTTGCAAACTAGGCTTTTGATAAACTCTTGCCTTTTCTTTGGGTTATAGTTTGACTCCTTCATTTCAAGATTCCTCTTCCTCTTCATCGCAGGGGGTTTGATGATTGAATCTTTGGTCCCTCTTTTCTTTAGAAGATGATGTTTTATCCTAAGCACTCCTCTATGGTGGGGGTCTTATTGATAAGATCTCTTCCTTTTTGAGGATCCTTTTTCCATAAGTGACATATCCATTTCACGATTATCTATGCTCTTGGATGTAAGGGTCAAGACTCTTCGCTAAGAATATGGTATACATTGTTGTTAGGCTGGATATCTCCTTACCTTGTGAAGTAGGTATCCTCTTTCTCTTCCTTATCATGCCTAGTAGGAAGTCATGATAAGGAGGGGGGAATATATAGGGTCTTCCTTGTACTATAGTTTACATTAATTTACATTTTGCAATATGCTAAATCCTTGGAAGGTAACGCACATAAGTTGCTAAATCTTGAAGAGACACGCGTTTTTATTATTTTTTGCTAAATCCTCGGAAGGTAACGCACATAAGTTTCTAAATCTTGAAGAGATACACACCCTTTTTATTTTACAATATGCTAAATACTTGGAAGGTAACACACATAAGTTGCTAAATCCTGAAAAGACACACATTTTTATATTTCCATAGTGATACAAGAATGTGGATCTATGGATATTTCAAAAGCCGTCAGAAGACGCATTACAATTACAAAATACAGTTTATGGGTGAACCTATTGGGCTCTCCCTCCTTGGTGATTCATAGTAAGGTGGGATTATTACTAGGCAAGGTAATCACTATCTCTTTTCTCTCTTTTGCTTTCATGCTAGTAGGATTAGATCATGAAGCTATGATATCTATAGTGTTGCTCATCTTTCTTTTGTAATCATGTATGTTTCTATGATTGATTGCTCTTTATTTTTCATATCTTTTATGCATGTATGTTGAGTTAGAAACCTTGGTCTAGGGGCTCATGTCCTTGACTTAGTGATGTTCTACCTCATTGCGATCCACCATAGTCTTTCTTCTAACTTTACCGTAAGCATGTTCGATTTCCATACTTTCACTAAAGTGGGGGCTTAATGTATCATATTAAAATGGAAGCACTTCCATGATAAGAATGTTTAGCCCTCCTTAGGGGTTTTTTTTACCACCATCATATCATCCTCTCATTTTTGCACTCTCTCCTGCTTCTATGCCTATTTAGGACCCTGATTGGGCCTCTCCGGGCACCTTTTATCCCACTTGGCACTTTTTCTAGGGGTTTTGACCCCCTGGGTCAAGGTTGACCTTAACCTTGACCTCAACCTGGGTCCCCCTTTCAAATCTGGAAGCTTGTCGGCTGCCGGAGGTCATCAAAAATTCATTTTTCTGCTTCCGAGTTGGCTGTTTTGGGTTCCGAAGCGGCAAATCCTAAATTATATTTAATATAGGTCCTCTTCTAGGGGAATGGGTATAATTGGAATTTAATTCCCCTATGTTTGCCTCTCTAGAAGATTGTGCCCTAGTTTCATATAAAAGGAAGCTTTCTCCTCTCATTTTCTCTAACCATCAACCAAGTAAGAAGAGGTGATCAAGCAAAAAGTTCAAGCATCCATTGTTCTACATGTTTTCAAGATTTCAAAGTGTTCAAGTCTTCCTTTCAATCATTCAATCTCTCCATTGAAGATCAAGGATTCAAGCTCTCAATCCTTTGAAGGGATTTGGTTCAAGCATTCAAGATTCATCATTAAAACCCTAGATCTAGCCATCATGGTGGTGTGATCTTCCTTCAAGATCCTTTGTGCATCCTCAAGACTCTTTCATTCTCTCCTCAAGGTGGATTCCTAGCATACAATCATGGAGGTTTATGGTTTCTATTGAGTCCAAAATTTCATATTTACATACTTGCTTACATTTGAATTACATTGGCATATCTATTGAATATCATAGCTTCATTATTAGATTAAATTCTACTACTTGCTAGCATTCTATATTTTATTGATTTCAAGGTTAATTCCTAAATCAAGGTTTGAATAAGGCAAACCCCTCCCCCCCAAAAAACAAATCTCTTTTTATTACAGGTACAGGTTCGGGACTGTGGATTTGAACTCAGATCTGGATACCCTTTTCAACAAACTTTTGGGATCCGCAAACAAATTTTATGTTGGACTTGTGCAGGTCAAGGTCGCGATTATTGGGTCAGGGGTGACATTTGTGGGTCAAGGTCGACCTTTTTCTTAAGACGACGTCGGATCAGAAAAATATTTTTGGGTTTTGTCTGTCTCTGTGTTTCTGTTCTAGATCAGGCTTTGGATTTTCCAGAAACAGGCTACAGACCTCAGAAAACAACATTCTTTGATTTGCAATATTTCAAGGTTAGTGCATTCCTCCTATCCATTTAAATTCAAATTCTTAATCATTATAAATCTATCACACATTTACATTCATTCACACACATTTTAAGAGGGAAATCTAGGATCTCCTTCTTTATTCTTATTTCCAATAGATTGATTCATTTATGCATTGATCCTTTTTGGGTTGATCAATTTGGATCCTTCCTTTGTGCATTTGAGAATAAAAGGGAATATCTTATTTATCCCTCCACTCAAAACATTAAATGTAAGGTGATAAGTGATTTGAGTATCAAAACACTCTTAGACTAAAGACTATCTAAGGTGACCATTAAAGACACATTATAATACTCTAATACCCTCCCTTAATGGTCATCATCTAACTGTTGTCTTTTGGTCACAAATTCTTTAGAATATTTTGCTACTGCTGAGACCTTCCTTGGATCTACAAAATGTTAATGACCAAGAAGCCAAAATCCATCCATCAAAAACTAAAGAAGGCTCTTCATAATGCTTTGCAACGAGAGGCAAGAGCCTACCATTGACTCTGTACCTGAGATACATCCACCACTAACCCTCTTAGAATCTGCAAAACATTTGACCATAAATCATCACAAAATGTACAACCTAATGTTGGATTACAAAACTATCCTTCCCTAAAAATAGAGATACACACTGAGAATAACTGTCACGATTTTGAGGAAAAATTAAAAAAAAACCCTCCAAACTTTAAAGATGAGAAGGATGCCCCAAAACTGACTGCAAAATACCATGATTTAAAGATTACAAAGCATTTTTTTTTTTCAGAAAAAATGGTAAAAACCCTAAAACAAGAACACCTACCATGAAATCCCACACAAACTTCGCGTATTATAGAAACTAGAATCGATTTTTGAGGAGAAAATTTGATGAAAACCCAACACAATTTTTGAGGTAAAAATTTGATCAAAACCAAACACAAAATCTGAGACATGGATCAGAACACAAAACTTCATTTTTGAGGAAAAATGATAAAACCCTTTTACAAAATGATTTTAAGGCAAAAAATCACAATAATTTTTATGGAGAAAAATTATAAAACCCACCCACTAATTTTTTAAGGACATAAAAATAGAAAAACCAACAAATAATTTTTGAAGAATATTTTTTTATTAAAACCCAATAGATAATTTTTGAGAAATTTTTTATTAAAACCCATCAAAGAAACCTTCATGTGGCAAAACACAAGACTTCGCATGGTAAAACAACACATGCAAGAACACACAACTCACAAAAAGCACATGCAACTCACATGCAAGTACATGCAACCCTAAAAAATTAGAGACTTTTGCTCAAGTCAGGAAATCGCACGATCAAAACCCTCAACCAGGCTTGCAAGTTTTAGCAAAAATCTTCGAAGACGAACCACAAAATTTTCATAAAATACCTCCAAAGTTTTTTATTTTAAAAAATCGAAAAACAAATTTCTAGAAAAAATTCTAGATCAAAAGAGGCTCAAATTTTTCCTAAAAAAATGCTAAATTTTATGAAATCCCATCAACCCGCTCTAATACCATATTATGGTAAATCGATGTTATTATAAACAAAGGAGATGAAATTTCTTTTTATACATTTACAAAGACGATGTTTCTAAAAGAAAAAATTGTGAACTAAAGAAGAAAAATAGAAACTACCTCATAAACAAAATACCGACTAAAATGACCATTAAAGAAACATTATAATATTCTTATACAAATGAACTCAAATTACAAATACAAATGAGTAGTTATTGGTCCCTCAATTGACAATTTAAAAAATTTAAAAGAACTTTATGGGCTATCATATGTACTTTCTCCCAAACATTTTTGCACTTGTAAATGCATTAACTCTATCTGCAAATAGTACGTGCATTGTCAACAACTAGTGTAAGGATCCCCATAAACACACAAAAAAATAAAAAATAAATTATGAGACCAAATCCACACAAATAAAATAAAATTGGATATGCAAGTATGAAATGACTGAATGTCTCCAAGCAATAAGAATTAAGCTTGCATTGCACATTTCCTAATTAAGTATGAAATGACCAAATGTTTCCCCCAATGAAAATAAACTTCCATAAATGAATGCAAACACCTTGCACATTAGAGTAAATTTATAAAAGGAATTTTAACTTCATTTTCATTACTACAAATACTACCTATCTATCTTTGCTTTGTCTTAATATTCTTTGTAGAGTTTAGAGGTGGACGAGGAATTTTTTGCACATTCCTCATCAAAGAGACATTGTTTAGGTTGGTACACTAATCTGAAGTGTTTTTATTTGATTAAATAGATTAATATTTTATAAATTTACAATTTTATATCAAGTTTATGTAATCTTAGTGTCTAAAACATTTATACTATTTACAATGCTTGTAAGCATTTGCATCAATTATGTCATTCAACAAAGTAGTTTACTATTGTCTATGAACTAAATTTTTTCATATGTTTACTATTTTGCATATATTTATTTGTAGGGTCCAAATTCATAAACTGTAGCCTCATTCAATTTATTACCATATCAATCATAGTTACAATATCAATAAACATTTTAGAAGCAACAAAATAATCCATATGCCGCTCATTCAAATTGCTCCCGCCCATGGTGAATTTCTCTCTCCGTGCGCACAAGTTGTTTCTATGCCTGCATCGGGGGATTTGGGGGGAGTTTCTTCCCTCCCATAGTCACCTCCTATCAGTGATGATCTTGTGGTGTCTGTGCGTGGGGATGTTGTCTCCCCTAATTGTCAGCTTAGAGATGGTCCCCTGGGGACTTCTCTACTCGGGAAGGCCGCTGCTCCTACCGGTAAATTTGTGTCTCCAGTTGGGGGAGGATCTGACTTAGGTCAATCCTCAACCATGAGTGCCTCTAGTGGAAAAAATAAGGGCTCCTATGCTAGTTTATTAACTAGTGGTGGTGGAAAGGGGTTTTTCCTTTTTCCTAATTCCTTTGTTGAATCTAAACCTTTCCCAGTTTGTAATCTTGTTGCCTTAGAGTTAGGGGAGGAATCTATTGCTGAGATGCTAAACATTGTCTTAGACCTCTCCACTAAAACAGTGATTTGTAGATTTAAGGGGTATTGGCCTAATATTTTTGTGCTCAATGCTTGGATTTGTAAGCACTGTGAACCCATTGTCTCTGGTTATGTCCACATCTATGCTATGGCTAAGGGTTTCTTCATTGCTAAGTTAGAAGCAGCTGCAGAGAAAATGATTATTCTATGTGATCACTTTTTTAGTTGGGAGGATCACTTCCCATTAATGGTTAATCCCTGACATCCATATTTTGACCCAACCTCTGAGACCTTCAACAAGATGCCCTTATGGGTGAGACTCCCCAATCTCATTCTTCATATGGGGATAGATTCAATGCAGAAGGAAGTGGGTGAGGTGTTGGGATATTTTTTGATGGTAGAGGAGAACTCATCTGACATCTTTCATTCTACATACACTCGTATCCAAGTGGACATCAATAATTCTAAGGGGCTACCTGAGAAAATCAAGTTGATGTATCCTAAGGGTTGCTGGATACAGTAGTTGGATTATGAAGGTATCCCCTTCATATGTAGGAGATGCTTTAAAACATGACATGTTACTGCTAAATATGATATTGAGAAGAGGAAATCAAAGAAGCTTGATTCATGGTGGATTGGTGCCACTTCTCAACATTATACGGTTGATAAATGTTATAAATGGAAATAAGAAACATGTAAATAAGCAATACCAGGAAAGAATCTAAGATGAGTTAATGCATGAAAAGATATTACCATAAGATTAGAGAGAGAAAGCTTCAAGATCCAACACCATGAGACAAGATATTTGAAGGGGAAAGCAAAGAAAACCCCTTGTGACATTATGAATGAGGCATGAAAAGCCTAAGGAGAGAGGGAGGGAGAGAGAGAGAGAGAGAGAGAGAGCGAATTGCTCATACAAAAGTTGAGAAGAGGAAGAAACCTCATTAGTCTAGGGAGAGAAGAAGAGACATCTCTTTAATAGAGATGTGAGAAAGGAGTTGCATGGTAACTC